>APFE030707653.1:11947-40297 GCA_000404065.3 Pinus taeda
AGCTCCACTATCAAGAAACCAACCACTTCCCACCATGGATGAAACCATGCATGCGAAGAGTGTGAAATCCAACTCAAACTGTGAAGCAAGTGCCTCACCTTTAGATCCTTCCTCAGATCCTTCTTGGATTTCCTCCATGGACAATTTAAGGCATAATGGCCCACCTCATGACAACGAAAGCATCGCACATTCGATTTGTCAACTTTCTTCTCATCATTGGAAGAACTAGATTTAGAAAGAGAGACCTTCTCCTTCTTTGCTTTGGCAGCCAAAGCGCAATTTTCTTCATCAAATGCCTTTGATGAAGATCCGTCCCTGGTATTCCGCCTGATCTCTTCTTGCACAAGATCCGACCAAAGTCTCTCCCATCCTGGCAATTTTTCCTGACCATTGATAGAGTCCTGATAGGAATGCCAACTCTTCGAAAGACCAAGGAGAGTCGAGCTCACCAAGTCCTCATCATCGACAGTCACCCCCACACTTCCCATCTCATCCCGACATTAGGTGAACTTCGTGAGATACTTGGGCATACTGTCTCCATTCTCACACTTAATGTTTCTGAGTTTATTCTTGAGTGCCAACTTCCTCTGGTCGCTCTTAATTTGGAATAAGTTTGTCAACGCTTTCCACATCAAGTATGGAGAAGGCTTTCCATGGAGGTTGGATACAATGTGATCCTTCACGCCCTCCAACAGAATCCTTCGACACTTTGTTGTCTTCTTTTGCCAAGCCTCAACTTGAGCAGCATTAGTAGGCTTTGGGACTTCAACATCTATGAACTCCTTCAACCCATTGTCATTTAACACTACCTCCATCCTGTCTTTCCATGCAATATAATTCGAGCTGCCTTCAAGGGCATACTCCAAACACAATCCGTTGAAAGACATTTCAACTTCGACACCAAGAAAACACTACTGCAAATTCGAATTCCACCAGCTCAAAACTCAACCGCTTCTTATCTAAAATTCGTGAGAACAAAGTATTTCTCGTACAAAGATTGACTGTATGGGCGTTTACCGGATATCTCACCTTCCAAAAGAAGGATGAATCCAGAGGCTACCTGGCCCGATTACAGACTCTGCCTGAAGAAATAAAATGTAATCACTTTCTGAATAATAGATCTGATGATCCACTTCGCTCCGATACCATGTAGAAATTTGAATAATATAACACTTATTCACAGAGATTATCCTGATTATACACTATTTGTGGAATGCATGCATAATACATAACCTCCTCTACCATTTATCATCAATTTGCGGAATTAAAAAAACAATCGCATGTGCACATTGAAACATCAATCACACATATCAACACAGTATGTAATGGGGAAAACATATAGCTGAAAAACCCCCAACTATCTGTATATTATAATGATAGAGAACATAACAATACATATTACAATACTCCTCACAAGTACTCAGTACTATCTCCACATGCTACACACAAACTAGCTCAGATCTGAACAAGTCACGGGTTCAAATCTCCTCCACTGTTTGCCTGCCTCTACTGCGCAATCCATGTTGAGAATAGATTAGATCCAAGTTCGAATTCCCTTGGCTTGTACTGAGCAATCCTCATTGGCAATCTCAATCAATGATTGTGCAAATCTCATGCACAACTATAGTCACAACTGATAGTAGTCTCACCCTTTCACCTACCTCTAACACTTGTCTCCACTGAATTGTCCATGCACTGAGTTAAATGATGTATTCTTTAGTTGATTTATGAGTTAATAATTAGTGAATTAATTAATAATTAATTCACACCACTCATCGCTAGTGTATTTGTCAGTTAGACTAAATACAACTAGTTCAACTAAGTCAAAGTGAACACAACTCCATCAACTCCTCAATCAACTCCACCAAATTCAATCACTTGAGTTCTAACTGAAGTCCATCTTGCAATAGCTCAACTAACCCATAGGAAAAGCATATTTCCCTCTGGCAGTTGCATGTGCCACATCCGTAGCTCGAACTGAAGTGTTGCAAGAGGATAAGATAATGTTTATAGTCAAGATATTATTAAGAGCTAATAATATTCGACTATTCTATTTTTTGACTGGCAGTCTAAAAATAGACTCGCCCATATGTCTAAAAATAGAGGTCCATCTATTTTTACCAACATGACCAATCATCCATGAATAGCATCCTGCAACTCATAAACCATGATCCATATGTCTAAAAATAGACTTTGCGCCAAAAATAGCTTGGGGGCCCACTTAGTGAAGGCGACTTCTTTTCACTAAACTCCATCATCTTGTTGCATTTTCAACAGATAAGAGAAAAATGATAGAAATTTTGAAAAAATTACTATGTAATTATTGATATATTTGTGATGAACTAGTAATAAATTTATACAATATAAATAATATTTTCGTTTATAAAAAAACAAAACAAACTATCAAATAAAAATTTAAGAATTACGATGAATTTTCAATCCTATCTATATATATATAAATTTATTGTTTTTCCATGTTGAACATGAGTACATTGAATCATTTGGAGTTAGATAATTTGTATAATTTAATTAAAAAAAATCAACGCTAATAAAAGATTTAAAGTCGCTTTAACAACGTGTCCCTTCTTTCACAACTTTCTTATGAAAATATGATTTAATAACTTAGACTCATAACAATTAAAAAGCGTGTTCCTTCCTTCTCCTCTTTATGTTTTTCACATGAAGAAGAGGGCATCTCTATAATAATGTATATGTCATGATGTTTATGCCAATGGAAATATTCCATAATCTAACATTATTATAACCATGAAGGTTACAAAAGGATGGTTGGTGAACTCTATAATATTGTTAATTGCTAATTATTTATAATTCAATGTTGATTTTGGTTGATGTTTATTTGTTTTATTCGAGTTAGGCAACATCCCACTTTTGTAAATACAATGAAATTATAGATAAGTTCATGGAGGTATATGTCTGTTTACTTAAAACTCTTTATGTTCCAGCCATGAAAGTGTATGTAATAGTGAAAAGGAGAAATGATCCTAAAATCAGATCTCTTAATTAAGGAGATTTTATGTCTACTATAATACACATAAATGCACTTTTTTTTGTGTGTAGTGCATACCTTCATGATTGTAAGTTTTAATCCTTTGCAATAAGTAATGCATATACATATTTTTTTTAAACATAGGAGCAAATAATGGTAATCATTCATAATACTCAAAGATTTATCCTATAAATCCTTAGTTGAGAAAGCCAACAAAATGGTTATAGTCACACCTCTAATTTTTATCATCAATGGACTTCATCTTTTACAATACAATATATATGATCTCGTGACTTGCAAAACCCTAATATGTTGACTCGAATAAGATTACACCCTTCAGTCCTTAACCATAATTAAAAAACCATAGGCTGAAAATCATGTGCCACAAAAGCACAAAAATAAACAAAAAAAATTGCCATCTTTTGTTGGGGCTTTACCCACTATCACCCTCGCACTATGCCCAGTGCATACAAATTATGTGTGGGACTAAACTTGAACAGAATATAGCACATGTTCAACATACTAGGAGTGTGTATAATGAGGTGTTGAAGGTGTGAATTTGTGTGAATATGTCGCACTTTCATGTGACCGAGGGTGGTGGGGTGGTGAAGGTGTGTTTTGGGAGGGGAAGGGGGGAGGTTAAAGTGCAGATATATACACAAACAACAATGTTCACTCCCTCACCCTATTGAGGGGTAATGATTTTCATTGCACAAAAGTGCATCAACTTCTATTGAGGCCCAACTTTAACTCTAATAAAGATACAAGCATAAATATACACAACATGTACACAAGTGCTTGAAAAAGACTTTAAAATGGATGGAGACATTGATTAGATTGTTGAAGATTGAGAATAAAAAACCAAGATTTAGAACACATGTTGGGTATGTCGGGGAAGAATATTAAGCAGTCGATTAAGAGAATCTCGTCCAAGCATAAAAGAAATCAAAGTGGTTAGGTTTGAACAAACTAAAGGCAAAAAGAAGAAGTTTATAATCAAACAAAAAAACACTTCATATAACTAGCATTAGAGGCACAAAACCTTATACCTCTAATGTGTTAATCAACGTCTTCACCTCCTAGTTCTCTCTATTTTGATAAGTTTGAGAGGGAGACAAATGTGAGATTATTAATCCTTATCCATATATTCTCATCTCCATTTTTAGGGGTGATTCTTAATCTGCGATACTCATGAGGTAGCTGTATCATGATTGTGTCTATGATAAGATTGGTTCCATCAAGTATACTCCATCAATGATATACCAAGTTCAATATGTAACCTCCATTAGAGGGTTCATATAGGGTTATTCTTCAGTGAGGCTTTACTAGAGCATCATTCAACCTCCAATGTGTTGGATGTGGGCAATTGACATTGATTATATGTCGATTAAGGTTGTGCCTTGGGCTAATGTACAATGCCTAAAAGCTAAAATTAAGGTACCTTTGGTCCAATGTTAACATCAATATCTCCACTTATTTGTTTTAGTTACACCTTGATACCTAATCTTTATCTTCATTGAGTGTTTTTGCATGATTTAATGAGGGAACTTCCTCTTCTTCATCTAAGTAATTTTCAAAATTCAATGTTGACAAGTTTAAATAATCATCATCTGATCATTCCCTTACTAATGGTCTCTCTCAAATTATCACTCCATTTGTCTTCTACTAATATCCCTCTACCTTGATCCTATCTTCATTAATTTATGTTTATCAATCTTCTATGAATCTAGAGTGTTCATATTTTTCTTCAATTAGTGCTCTTTTTTCTTTTGGATTTCTTCATCAATCAAAGACTTTTATTATTGTTTTCCAATTTGTTTACACCTACTTTCACACATGCCTCTTTTATCAATCTTCATTGGTACTTTCTTCTTTCATTTTTTGCTCATGATCACCATGTCTCATACCTTCTAGTCTCATGGATGGCACCCACTCATTTCCAATCATGACTTGCTTTGACCGATGATGTGGCCCACTCAGTGCTCAATTAGAAACAAGTGTTTTGGAGCTATCATTATGCAAAAATAACCCTTTGTGTAATTTGTGAAGAATTGCATCTTCATGTTACCTCACAACAATATCTCTTCCATGGCTTGATCTTCACAAAATCCTTTAAGATCTTTCTCAAACCAATTATGAAGGATAGATCATTCCAAATTTTGGTAGAACTTCTTGCAAGGTTTCTCTATGTAGATTGTTACTTAATTTATACTCTCAATTAACTTATCTACCCTTTTGTTACTAAGTCTATAAAAGTCCACATGTCTCCAAATTGTCTTGCTCTTGCTTAGTTAATTCTTGTAGGTTTTAACCCTGTATAGAAATTACCTGCATATGAATTCTAAAAACAAAAAATAAACAATGGTGAGAGCATAAAACATAAAACATATATACACAAATATTTTCTCCTAGATCCCAAAACTGGGACTACTAGATTGATTTTTCATTATGTTCATTTCAATGTTACAATACATATACATACATGCCGAAGCATCCATAAACCCCAATCCATTAACCCTGGATTAGAACATAATTGTAGTTCCCTTGATCAGATCTACAAAATACCACGGACAGAAAACCATCATGCCTAAAACCATGTGCGAAATCCATGCACAAAACCATAGGTAGGTCCTCCCACCTAATATAGGGTCCAAAAAAATTTCTCGGGGTGCTGCCTTGGACCTTGTCCAAGGGGCCTACATCCCCCCCGCGCATGGTGTAATCATCGAAAGAATATAACACAACCCAACAATTCTAACTTTATTTTTGTATCGTTTGGAAATTTCTCTCTCTAGAAACATGTATGCATTGTTACCTAATCTTCTCAATTTCTCATCATTGTCCTACATCAATAACAAAAGACAACATAACAAATGTTGTACATTGTTTAGATTAACAAATACAATAATCTTTTCATTACTCATGGTAATTTGTATAAACATGCATCAAGATACATTCAAAAACATACTAAGTTCCAATTTATGAGTGCACAATAACTCATAAATAATAAAAAGAGAGAGAGAGCAAGGTGACAACATAATGATAAATAATATTCAACGAGCACAAAACATTCCAACTTTAGAATGTACCTTCATCTAGTTTATAGAATAAAACTAACAAAGAGATGGTGTTATGATTAACTATTATATATGTCAATTAGGTTTCTCCTGGGTGGTTGAGAGGAAATATTGGGATCCTCCCCACCAAGTTCAATTCTTGTAAGTGAGATGATGAAATTTGATGTAATAGACCAGAACATATATATTCCTCATATGGAATATGGATATTTATCTATCAAAAAATTATTAACTATTATATCTAAATGTGGGCCCTCAAGTCAATGGACAGTTGAACAAGTATGCTAATTTCCAATAATTATTTTCAACAATACATATTCAAAGGATGTAGTAAAATTAATTGATTTAATACTTTGGTTTATATATATGAGCCTATAACTCCCTATATAATTATGAAATCATACACCTCCTTTATGTATTTCACATTATAGGAGAATGTTTTTATCCTAAATGTGTTCTAGATCATATTTTTCCTCCTCCTAGCATTATCTCTCAACGAGTTGTCAGTGTGTGAATAGATCTAGTTTATGAGGTGGTTTTATCTATGTACTATAAAATTGTATGATTGGAATGAATATTTTAATGACGAAGATAATGGTTTAAAGACTTTTGCACCAAGTTCTCGTGTCACTTATCTTGCTTGTGTTATATTCCTTAACATGGTGTCAAAGATACTTTGAGTATTAAGGGGCCTAGTAATTCCATGATAGTTTTCATGGAAATATTGGTATCATAACTAGATGGTCTATTGTGAATATTCAAGAAAGTAAGAGAAGATAGAAGCATCCCCTAAATTGAATGTTGGCCTACAAAATTATTTCTAATTGTTCACTGAGAGAGACACCTATATGAGGTCAATTAAACAAGATCACTCATTGGCATTATTGTTGGGGACCTACGATATATAGGACACAATTTTTAGCCTAAGGTCCAATGGTTAATGGGCATATTCCCCAGTGATACACTAATTGTGATATCCTCTGACTTGGAGTTTATTATGTAAATTTGTATATGGTTAAGTGTGGATGTAGCTTTTATTTTGATAATCTATTTTGAAAGCTAATATATCAGTATGGATGATAAAAATTAAATGTGAATTGTAATTATTATGTTGTTAATGAAATAAAAAGGAGTCTGGAAATTAATGTTGAAGCTGCACCTGGTTGAAAGAGATATTGCTGCAAATTAATGTTGGATATTGATTACCCATTCATTAAGTTCTAGGAATTTAATCTGAATGGTTAGATTATTTATGATTATGGAAATGATTGATCCACAACTTCCCTAAAAAATAGGAGTTTGTCTTTGAGAGTGGGAAGTTAAGCTCATAAATGAGCTAGTAACTAATTTCCACTGGTTGGGTGAGGTGGAGGTAGTTACCAACTACTAATTGATTGGTAAAGGGGTAATTTATTTTGTCTTCTTGCATGAAAAGGGGCATGTAGTGTTAAAGTAGTGTTGGGCAAGGAAGAACAAAAGGGTGTGACAAAGAAAAAGCTTGCAGTCTAAGTGCTCGGGGGACCTTATTGATGAAACGGTCAAAGGTTGGGTGGAGCTAGTTAGCTTCATTAATATTTCCCAGATTCCAGATTTACCATCTCAAGTTGATGTCCTTAACCCTATGAATTTTTAGAAAAATAGAGAAATTGTTATGTTATATTTGGGTTTATGTGCAAGTTAATATTTGAAATAGAATGTTAAATTTGGTAGCAGAAAATTGAAGATTTACATGAAGTAATTATGGAATTGAGATTATTTCATGCAATTAGATTATTGGTAAAGTTACAATATAATATGCTAAAGAAGAAGGAAACTAAGGAATCAATTTCGCAGTATAAGATATATATAAATATATATTACTGTGTAATTTTCAAGGAAAATTGGAATGTCTAGCTACTCTCATAGAGTTATTTTTATCAGTATGTTGGAAGTGTCAGAATATACAAGATGCATAGGCATTCATAAGTTTAGAAGTAACACATGCCTTGTTGAAATGTTATCTATGTTAAATAGGTTAGAAATAGAATTAACTTCAGGACGAAGGGACCTAAAGTAATAAAAAGTGTGTGTGTATATTATATATATTATATATATATATATATATATATTATATATATATATATATATATATAATATATATATATATATATATAGTAATTGTCACTAAGATAGTAAATGAAAGAATGAAAATACATATAAATAGACAATTTACATTAGTGTAAATTACACCTTGGTACATAATAAACATAATCCTAAACATTTTAGAATATACCCATTTATTTAGAGGGATTAGCATTAGCTTACTTTCATGTTATTATATATATATATATAATTAAATATATAATTGTAACTAAGATAGTAAATGAAAAGAATGGAAATACATATTATAGACTATTACATTAGTGTAAATTACACCTTGGTACTAGGTATAGAAACCTAGTAAAATTCATTTTTGTGATGGTTACTGGAAAAGAATAAGTGACTATGTTAGGTCCCTATACTACTAGTGTAACCCCTTACTGTTATTAGTGCAACCCCCTTATTATATTGTTGTGCCCATGTAGTTGTGAAGTAGGTAAGTTCCCTCTGCAGACAAAGGCAACCCCTCTAGCCCAAGAGTGGGTCTAGTCACAACAAGAACACTATCAAAGCAAATTCCGTTAGATAGTTAATGTCATGAAGGCCTACCTCCTAATCCTCGTTTGATGAAGTTCTTGTTGTGTTGCTCCAACACTCGTTCCAATCACTTTTGTACCTGAAACAACATACATAGAACAACAACAAACATAATAGAATACAACAAAAACGATCTACTTAAAGGGTTAAGGAACTTCAAGCTATTAATATGCAATTTGACATAAGATATAGGAAATAAACCATTTACTTGTATTAATATGAACTGAAGTAAAACTTACAACCATGCCTTGACGTTGTAGGTCTCCTTGAAGGGTCCTGTCAGTATGTCTCCGCAAGAATTCACTCATGAATTGTCTCCCAAGAGGATGAATAACTCTCTCTCCTACCCAAAAGGCAAACTTATGATGCTAGAACACTCATACAATCAAGCCAAATCCACACAAAACTATCCCAGGCTAAGTTACATTAGAAGCTACTTCCAAATTCTAGCCAAACTCTCTCAGTACTCTCTAATTGTCCCTCCTTTCTCACTAACTCCAACCAGTATATCTCAGTTATGAAGGAGGTATTTATAGGAGGAGGAGCCTCCATAAAAGATGGGAGAAAGAGCTTATCCGTTTGGGAGGTTGCACAAAGGGTGGAACAACCATCCCAAAGGAGATAATCGAGCTCATCTGATCCAACAACCAACCTTAGGACTGCCACTCAGAAGCTTCAACAATTTGTTAAAAATAAACTCGCCAAAAGTAGCTCGTCGCGAGTGAAACATAGGGACAGGGCGACGACGTCGCTAGGCTTAGTTCAATCTTGGCCATCTTTGTGGGTGGAATAACTGATGACCCACGACGACCCAAAAACAGAGGTAAAAAAGGGTCTACTCCAGGGGTAGTGAACTGAGGTATTCTTCCTGATGTGACAAGGAGGACACTGACACATATTTTGCAACATGACACAAAGAAAATATCAATAACATGGACCGGTAGTGTTCGGGATCAGGGAATGCGGGGTCGGTGACAAAATATTGTGTAACATATGCCCCCTAAAGCATGAAGGCTGAGAGAGTGGGAGGGATGAAATGTTTTACGAATCCATAATTGGAACAAAAAACCATCGCAGAGAACCTGTAAATGCAAGTACAATTGATATCTCTAATACATAAGTTCATAGTGAAAGGAAATACGTGTGCATAAGGCATGGGCATAGCCATCTAGAAGATAAACACAAATGATTTGTGGTATGGACGCAACCATCCAATCAAAAGGACCATATAAAAGACTTAGGTATGGTCGCAACCATCCAATCATGTATACAATCATGAACCAATCTGAACAACTTGGACTTGTGTAATCTGAGCCCATGGTCTTGAATCCCAACCTGATCAAGGTACAAATTCTAATATGCGAATAGATGTGTTGAAGTCAAGCATACTAGAAAATCGCTTGATTACCGGTCAATGATGTTAGCAGTTAACAAGAGCGAGAGAGACCACTAGTAATGTGAATGTTTCTCAAGGTACTGCTAATACAATCCAAGAAGTGTGAAGAATGATCTGAAGTTGAACACCCGTGAAATCACCCGATCGAAGGCCAATAATGAAAGCCCATCGTTGAGTGCGAAGAACTTGCCATTAAAGCATGCAAGCTCCAAGGTACCAGAAAGGAGTCTCTAGATCAACTTCCCAGATAATGAGTTGAAGTCGACAGGAAGTGATCGATCGAAGGAGGGCCATAATGTTTCCCACATCATTGACGCAAGATGAAGGAACAAGATGAATGTGGATGAGATAGAGAATCTAAGGAATGTGTGTAAGGATACAAACTGCAAAAGGATTAAGCTCTTGAACATATCGGTGAAACGACTCCAGAGTTTGGCAACATTTTGGTATTAAGGGATCAAAGGTCATGATGATGTAGCAAGGATAAGATGGAATGAGGCAAAATGGACAACCACAAACCTGGAAGGACAACAATAAATTGAGGATATCCCAACCCGAAACGAAGCAGAAAGGGTGTCGATGTTCAAGAGCGACAAACTGTCGTAACAATTAATACAACCGACGAAATACTTCTAAATTTTCCCCCACCATTTCTAGCGAGTACCCCAATTATTTTTTATCACGAGCTTGAAGGAGATAGCATATTCTTGAACTGTAAGTTCATCCTTCGGAAGAATCTGACCTAGTAAGTTTAACGAGCCCTAGGAAGCAGAAACTCGTGTTCGTCATGGTGACGAATCCGATGTCGTTTAATAGTTTAACGAGTCTGACAAAGGTGTAACTCGGTATCTTTTTCATGTTTAGAGAGCTTGAAAAAGATACGTAAAAGAAAACTTCACCTGGTCTGTTTTCGTACGTTTGTCCCTCGAATCTGAAAAGGTAGAAAACAATACTCAAGGGAACTGCTTAACCATTTTGGCCAAGGAGTACTTTTTTCGTAAATAGTGCCTCCCAGCCTGAAAAAGGGTAAACTTATACTAGGCACACGATGTTTTGCATCTGTTAACGAGTTCGAAACGACAAGGGATCGACCATATTTTCATTTTTAAAGGGTCGTAAAAGAGCTGAAAGTGGACCCCCCATTTTTATTCTCTTTAACGAGTAAAAAAGGGAAAAATACTCAGCAAAATTTTCATATTTTATGAGTCAGAAAAGAGCTTAAAGGTGACTCGTCCTGGAGGAAGGAGTGGTATAAAGGGTAGCAACTGGTTTCGACAATGGCGGAACTGCTCAAAACATGTAATGGTCAAGAGGCTGGATAATAAAACCACTCATCGCTGCGGTCCCTCAGGAAAGGAAAAACAACCAAGTGAATGCATATGATCAACCAAACAAATAGTGATGATGGAAGGAGAAAAACCAAGGCTCATCTGATGGAAGAGGATGATAGAATGGAAATCACGAGGGTTAAAATGGAGATGGGTTCATTTTTACACAAGCTTGAACCATAACAAACTATGCTTGAATTCAGTTTCATGTTTACACAAGCTTGAAATGAAAAACTATGCTTGGATTCAGTTTCATTTTGACACAAGCTTGAAATGAAGAACCATGCTTGAGATTGGTTTACATGCCCCCAACATGATCAAAGGGAGAGTCTCCTATAACCAGATGGAAGTCGCTGTGGTGAAGCAAGACGATTATCCAACACCTTTTTAGCTTCATCCAGATAGGGACAAAGGTGAATGGAATGTTTCCCTTCACATAACCTACAGGGAAACTTAAATTTACCATTAGGTGCATGCCCCCCAAGCTTCATAACATTCACCTAAGTAGACTACTCATGGCTATCAGGTAGATGGAATGAAGGTTCGTTTACGAGATCAAGTGAAAGACTCGATTGGGATTTTATGAGATCTAATCAAAGACTCAAATTGGAACTTTGCTCCAGGGGACCTTGTTTCATTTTTTAATGAGCTTGACACAAGACAAGGAACTCTGCTAGATTCCTTGTTTCATTTTTTAACGAGCTTGACACAAGACAAGGAACTATGCTCATAACTTTTTGTTTCATTTTTTAACGAGGTTGATACAAGACCAGGAACTCTCCTCACGACTCCTTGTTTCATTTTTTAACGAGGTTGACACAAGACAAGGAACTCTCCTCATCTCTTGTTTCATTTTTTAATGAGGTTGACACAAGACCAAGATCTATCCTCATAACATCTGTTCATGGACCATATGAGAACATGGCTCCCAAGCGATCCTCACTAGATGGAAGAACCACGCTTTGCGAGGAATACATGTCATTTTGTACCATAGACAGATCAGGTTCCAATTCTCTTAGTACATAAGGTACCATCCTATCTGTGTAATCATCATCAGATGCGGAGATGGAACGGGTAGCCACATAATTGACATGTGGCGGGGAAGGTACTGCTTGCAAGCAAGAGCCGATAGGGGATGATGGTTGCAAAGGAGATGCCTGGTGACCAATGAACGACAGTTGATCAATAGTCACAATTCTTCCTTTGTGCGGAAACCAAACCACACGGAAAAGTGAAGAAACAAGAGTTCCCATGACGTGCGCATAGTCGTGTCCAAGGAGAAGATTGAAATCTAATGGATCTTGGAAAACCATCATGTCTATATATATGGTCTTTCCTCCCAAAGTAGTAGGGAACTTCGGAAGGATCCCTAAGGGTTGACTAGTTCCTCCATTGAAAGCCAACAAATTTTGGGTGATAGGCACAAGTTGTGGGGAGCCCAAAGCTTGCCAAGTAGTAGAAGACATGATGTTAATAGACGTGCCTTCATCTAATATAGTGCCAGGTACTACCATAGTATATGCTTGTACAACGATCTGGAAGGGCACATAGGATGGGAAGCGGAAAGTAGTCAATGGACCCTAATTGAAAGAGATGACAGAACTACTTGGTGGGGGTATCATATGATTGGCCCCATGTTGTAAAGGAATGGGAGAAGGACTCTCCTGAACAACCGGGATGGGAGGGTCACTCTTCGATTCATGAGAATCTAAGGAGATGAGAAGAACATGAGTAGTATGATCAACACTCTCTTCCAGAACAGAGTGAGCAACTGGTGGCAAAACCAAGTCAACACTCTTTTCGACCAATGGTTGGTCGAGAACAGACACAAAAGAGTCTTGCTCAGGAAGAGCAGGACAGGCAAGTGATGAACCCAAGTCAATCTCTTTACTAACTGGGAGAGGGTTAGAAGAAAGCCTCTGATAACCAACAGGGAGTTGGGGTTGAGGAGTTGTAAGGTTTTCCAAAACTATGGAAGCTTTATCCATAAGAGGACGAAGGTGAAAAATATGATCTCCTTCACATAACCTACAGGGGAATCTAGTCTTCCCTTTCTTCTTACCATCATTAATTGAAGGTGTAGCATCGACATGATCTCCAGAGGTCGACGGGGATGGTCGATCCAGGTTTTGAGATCATACCTCTAAGACTCTGGGAATGCTAGGATAGTCTCGGAGGAGATGGTCACCCTTACACATCTTGCAAGGGAAGCTAACTTTCTATGGAGGATCAGAAGGTTTGCTCCGATGGGGGCGGGGGGGGGGGGGGGCATTTGGATTAATAGCTACACGGTTGGCCTCTCACTTATTTGACTTCTTCTTCTTAGCCTCCTGGTTACTAGATTTGAAACTTTCACCAAGCGAAGTAGAAGAGGAAGGTGAAGGAATAGGGGAAGAAGGCGAAGGGTCAACCTTAGAACCATCGTGACGTGATTTGAATGAAGGATATTGTGGGGCAAGAGTTGGGACACTCAGGATCACTGAGGTCGAAAATAACTAGACAAGTAAACCATCGGTTAACCCAGGAAGGGACAATGTCACCATATAAGGAGGACCAACATTTCCAAAAGAAGGAAAAGGACTAGGATTCCCTTTCGAGGGGAACCCTTGACGGGTGGACTCCAAAAATGTTGCCATTGGAATTGACTCTAAAGAATTACTAAGGAAGATAACTTTTACCAAGAATATTTTCTGGGAAGTTAATTTTAGAACATTGAAACAAAACTTTGCCTTTTCATGTTTTAAGAGTCTAAAAAAGAACAAAAGGTGACTCTATCACTTCCGATTGGAAATGAACTCGAAAGGACAAGTGCTCGAATGATCTTTTAAGTTTAATGAGTCAAAAAGATCAAATGACTACTCTGGAACCCTAGGAAAATGGTTAACCAAACAAATTGTAAAACTGCATATACACCTTGGTAGTAAAATGAAACAGAAATGACCAAGGACTTCCCGTACGACAGCCAATCTTCCCAAATTCTATTTTCGGTGTGTTACGATTCATAAAGTGGCATACTCGGCTTCATATTGATAACAAGATTGCAACCTAGTGGAGTCTCCCATCATATATGTGACGGTACAGGGAGCATACGTCCGTACTAGCACTTATCGAATCAAAAAAGGAGGAATCACCCAACCTTAGTGAAAACAACAACCACTAGGTTTAAAGACGTCGGAACACATCTCTAGCCTATACCTCTAGAAATAAGCGTTAAGTTTCAATGCTTCCTTAGGTTAATTCAATAAATTTTAACGGTTTATCTTGAATTAGATCTCAGTTTCAAGGCCCTACCGAATGTATCTTCAAAAAATCCTAGAATGCAACTAAATGAGTAAAGGAACCATTTATTTTCAATGATGAACTAATTAAAGAAAAGTGAGAGGTTCACTTCAAAGCAATCAAAGAAACAAACAAGCAAATGTAAGAATGATACTTTTCATTATTTCACAAGCAAACCAATCAAGAGGAAAGAGAAATGCTTCTATCTTTCACTAACTTGCAAGCAATCTAATTAAGAAAATGAAAAATTACATCCTTTGCTTTTCAACTTCTAAATGTCAAGAATTTACTAATGCAAAAGATTGTTCTCATTTCCTAATGCAAAATGAATGCGATATTTTGTTTTTTCGAATAGATGACAAGCAACCAAATGAAAAATTCAAAACAATGCTAGTTTTAAGTCCTTTTTGAATGAAATTATTCACTAAGTAAAGAGACACATTCCACTCAGAAACTAATGAAAGATTTAAAACAAAGAATATTTTTCTTTTTGAAAAAACTTCAAAGCTTTCTAATTGACCGGCAAGCAATGTGATCTATGCCAAAGTGATGGAAGGAAACCAAAAAAACAAGACTTGAAAGTTTTGATAACCAAACGTCACATACCAGTTAGGTAGATGAAAGAACAATCAATAAGGAAAAGCCTCAAACAAAGCAAGGGATTGCTTCAAACACAACTCAAAGGTCCAAACGAGCAAGCAACCCAAGGATAAGCTAAGGCTTCAAGAACCTAAGGTGAACAGGTCACACAGTTCAAAAGGAGAAATCTCAAGGGAATGAAACCAAGAGTCAAATATTCCAGCAAACAACAATTAGACACACAATAAATAGGCAGAAGACAAGCTCAGAAGGATAGGACACACTGGCCAATGAGCAAACAGAACTTCAAAATGAAAACCTACAGGAATCTTCGCGAGCGTCAAACTGACAACCTACGTCGACAATGAAAAGTCGCACCCCCTTAACTAGCAACTTGCAATGTCATCACAGAAGTACACCAGGAAACAGTGCCGAGCATAACTCATAGCCCATATTGACTGTTAGGCGATTTAATCGCACCAAATAATAGAAATCGCAACTAATTAAATAGAGCCGACGCAACTATCGTCGCGACTGTCATAAAATAAAAGGCGACGACCAATTCAACTGACGAAAGGACAGCCCTATCACTTATGATAGAGGGAAGACTAACAGGAGTAGTCAAACAACCCACAATATGGAGAATTCTACCCAAAAAGTAAAGGAGACAATAAACAAGCAAAGCAAAGTCAAATCAAGAGACAAAAGACACAGATCGCCAGTGGAGTCACCAACTAGTGAAGTAGGTAAGTTCCCTATGTGGACAGAGGCAACCCCTCTAGCCCTAGAGTGGGTCTAGTCACAACAAGAACAATATCAAAGCAAATTCCCTTAGATAGTTAATGTCATGAAGGCCTACCTCCAAATCCTTGTTTGATGAAGTTCTCGTTGTGTTGCTCTAGCTCTCATTCTAATCACTTTTGTACCTGAAACAACATACAGAGAACAACAACAAACATAATAGAATACAACAAAAACAATCTACTTAAAGGGTTAAGGAAATTCAAGCTATCAATATGCAATTTTACATAAGATATAGGAAATAAATTGTTGATTTGTATTAATATGAACTGAAGTAAAACTTACAACCATGCCTTGACATTGTAGGTCTCCTTGAAGGGTCCTGCCAGCATGTCTCTGCAAGCATTCACTCATGAATTGTCTCCTAAGAGGATGGATAACTCTCTCTCCTACCCAAAAAGAAAATTTATTATGCTAGAACACTCATACAATCAAGCCAAATCCACACAAAACTATCTGAAGCTAAGTTACATTAGAAGCTACTTCCAAAATCTAGCCAAACTCTCTCACTACTCTCCAACTGTCCCTCCTTTCTCACTAACTCCAACCAACAGATCTAAGCTATGAAGGAGGTATTTATAGGAGGAGGAGCCTCCATAAAAGATGGGAGAAAGAGCTTATCCCTTTGGGAGGTTGCACAAAAGGTGGAACAACCATCCCAAAGGAGAGAACTGAGCTCATCTGATCCAATAACCAACCCTATGACCGCCACTCAGAAGCTTCGATAATTTGTTAAAAAAAACTCTCCAAAAGTAGCTCTTCGCAAGTGAAACACAGGGACGGAGTGACGATGTCACTAGGCTTAGTTCAATCTTGGCCATCTTCATGGTTGGAATAACTAATGACCTGTGACGACCCAAAAACAAAGGTAAAAAAGGGTTTGCTCCAGGAGTAATGAACTGAGGTATTCTTCTTGATGTGACAAGGAAGACACTGACACATATTTTGCAACATGACACAAAGTAGATATCAATAACACGGACTAGTAGTGTCTGGGATCAGGGAATGCGGGGTCAGTGACAAAGTATTGTGTAATAGTAGTCCCCATATTGTTATTATTGTGCCCCATAAAAGCCCACTATTGTTATTGTTGTTCCCTTACATTATTATTGTTATGTCGTCTCTAATTATATTACGACCCCTTAGACTCCTATATATAGAAAGGAGGTCTTGTCATTTGTATCATCCAAGAATTGTTCATTTGTGTATGTAACGACGCTTTCCCCTCGAAGAGGCTGAATTCTAAGGTGTTTATCTCTCTTTTCTACCTTTTTGTGAGCTAGTTTCATAACATTGGTATTGGAGCTTTGGCTTCTAGGGTTTCGCTGCTCCAAACAGGTCATCAGGGAATTGTCGTTATAACTTTTTCGCTACAAAGTGTCAAAAGCTAAAAAAAAACCCATTTGAGAAGAAATCGGTCTGAACCTTGGGTCTGAATTTCAGATCTTGTCCCACTATATTTTCAGAGATATGATTTGAGGAAGTTAGGGTTTTATGAAGCTCCAGAATTTCATCTAAAATAGGTCATTGTGTAATTTTCGCTATAATTTTTTCTACCAAGGTTTAGACTCTTAAATTAAAACCCATTTGATCCAAAATCGTGATGAAGCTCAGGTTCGAATTTAAGATCTTGTCTCGCTATATTTTCTGATATATAATCAGAGGAAGTTAGGGTTTTTGCAGACTCCCGATTTACATCCTAAACAAGTGACCTTGGGAAAATTGTCATAACTTTCTCTCTGAGCATCAAATTCAAATTTCGTAAGAAGTTACAACAAGAGGACGAGCTGTAGTTTTTTATGTATATTTTTTAGATCCGAAGGTTGAAACAGTGACACGTGGCACATCGTACAAGTTCTCTCTACTGAACAATTATATAATTAGGTCATCTTAGGAGATTGTGCATAAATCTTTGTTGGAGAATCCAATTTCGATTCGATTGGTGGCATTGGAAAGAGGACTCAAAGGGCTACCACAGGTTGTAATTTCGAGATCTGAGGTTACAGAGTTATAATTATTTCAAGATCGAGCTCCTAAAATTAACAAAGGAGATATGAGGAAGTTTGATGGCGAAGATCCGGTAAGTTGGATACTACAGATGGAGCAATATTTTGATATACATGAGGTACAACTGTTACAAAAGGTACATATGGCACATTTGTATTTAGAACCAAATCAATTTTTATGGTATAAAGGGCTTTTTTCTCGTAACCACTTGTCACGTGGTCAATTTTCACAGAGGAAATGATAGCACATTATGAGGATACAAAGAGAAACACTTTCTTTAGCCAATTGATAAATCTCAAACAAAAGGGTTCAATGGAAGAGCACATTGAAGACTTTCAAAAATTGAATATAAGGGTAAATGATATTCTAGAGAAGCATAGGATTGATTTCGTCATAGGGACTTTAAAAGATAACATCCAACATGAGGTTCACCTTTGGGAACTTGATTCATTGAAGAAGGCATACAGGTTGGCAAGAAAAGTGGAAAGAAACATTATGGCAACAAGGAAGTCTACCCTTCACAGCTATAAAGATGGAAGTATTGTTTCTCCCAGCCTTCCACAACCTACAAGGTTGGCACCACAACAGTTGGAAGAAAAAACAGCAAAAGGGCTTTGTTACAATTGTGATAACAAATATATTAAAGGTCATAAGTGTGTTGAGAATAAATTATTTTACATAGATTATGAAGAGGAGGAAGAAAAGGATCAAGAAATGTGAAAAGAAGAGGATATACACCGAGAACCAAACCTAGAGAAAGAACAAATGAATCTGGCCATATCTTGTACCGCATTGGTAGGAATTACCACTCCTTAAACTCTCAAGATAGAAGGACATATCAAGAAGAAGGTTCAAGCAATGAAATATTAGGAAGAAAAGGATCAAGAAATGCCAAAAGAAAAGGATAGTCACTAAGAACCAACCTCAGAGAAAGAAGATATGAATCTGACCATATCTTGTAAAGCATTGGCAATAATTACCACTCCTCAAACTCTCAAGATATAAGGACATATCAAGAAGAAAAATGTTCAAGAAGTGAAAGATCACATCGAGCATCAAGAAATGAATCCAACCATATCTTGTAATGCATTGGTAGAAATTACCACTCCTCAAAATCTCAAGATAGAAGGATATGTTAAGAAGAAAAAGGTTCAAGCTCTGAAAGATCACATCGAGCATCAACAACAAGTTCTCCAACTTTTAAAGGATAATGCCATTTTGGTGCAGAATCAAATGAAAAATAGGCAGATCAACATCACGGTGAAAGAAGTTTTGGTGTAGGCGATATTACCTAATGGGAAGACACTTCAAGGTAAAAACGAATAATGATAGTCTTAAATAATTTTTAGAACAAAGATTATCTTTAGAAGAACATAAAAATTGGGTCACACATATGTTGGGTTATGACTTTGAAACCATCTACAAATAAGGGAAGCAAAATGTTGTTGTAGATGCACTCTCAAGAAAGGATGAGGATATGGAAGCATTGTTTTGTGCTATTTCTATTATCCAACCATATTGGATAAATGAAGCAAGGGATGAATGGAAGAATGACGAAGAAGTGTGGCCACTCATTCAAAAGTTGTAGAAGATCCTAGTTGAAATAATATTGCCAGAACTTGATGAGGAAGCAAAAATCATATTGGCACTTGAAATAGTCACAGAAACAAGAAATCAGCAGCTACGAATTCGATCAATCTCAGAGTATCTCATCAAGTGGAAGAACTTACCTGCTGAAGATTCCACATGGGAGATGAGAATTTTATACAAAATCATCCAAAACTACACAAGCGTTGAGGACAACACTTTTTGAAGGAGAGGGGCATGTTAGGTCCCTATACTACTAGTGTAACCCCTTATTGTTATTAGTGCAAACCCCTTATTATATTGTTGTGCCCACGTAGTCCCCATATTGTTATTATTGTGCCCCATAGAAGCCCACTATTGTTATTGTTGTTCCCTTACATCATTATTGTTATGTTGACTCTGATTATATTATGACCCCTTAGACTCCTATATATAGAAAGGAGGCCTTATCATTTGTATCATCCAAGAATTGTTCATTTGTGTAATGTAAAGGAGGTTGCCCCCTCGAAGAGGCTGAATTCTAAGGTGCTTATCTCCCTTTTCTATCTTTTTGTGAGATGGTTTCATAACAGACTATGGAAAGATGTATCTGCTATATAAAATGTCAAAAAGACCTGAATAGTTTAGATTCAAATTGTGAATAAGAACAACTAAAAATTATCATATAGGAGAGAAAAATTATAAATGACTTGAAGGAACAAGAATAGCCATATAGATGGAGCAAATAAACATAAACATTTTATTAACAAGGAGAAATTAGCTTTAATTGTAGTATGGGTCGAAATAGACCATAATATATTACAACTGAACAATTCTAGGATGAAAGTAACTTTAAATACAGGTATTTGAGGCATAGAAGCCTATAATATATAACTTTCCATAAAGGAAATAAAAACTGGAATATTAGTTTATGAACCAAAAACTAGAAATAGAAAACCCTAGAATTTTTGTCTTAAACACATAGTTACACACATGTTGAGACATTATCCAGGGGTTGCAGGTTCAGTTGAATTGGAAGGAAGAGGTTGAATTCTCCATGAGCAAAAGGAAGACTCCCATTCTAAGCATCGAAGGAAAACTTTCAAAATTAATTATAATATTTGGTTATCTGCAACATATATAGAAGAATTTCGAAATTATAATCCTAACTTCTTTAAAAGAAATAAAATTATAAAAATTCTTCATGGAAAGAACATTTAAAGGATAGGTTAAGGTTTTTAAAACCCTGCAAATATCTTATTACTGAAATTAAAAAGGAATAGGTGCATTTTAAATTTATTAATACTCATGAAAAGTTAGAAAACCCTATAGGGAAGAATTTAATAAAATTCCTATTAGTTACATACCAAATAAAGGAGTGTTACAACCAAACTCTCATAACCCTATAATGTCAGTTGTGATAGTCCAACTTAAAGGAGAACCTATATAAGATAGGGTTTCCATTATGAAAAGTTATGGACTATTCATATATTAGAGTATGAGCAACAAAGACATTTATTTAGGTCTGAAGAAAATTAAAAAAGATAATAATAATAATACAAAATATAGCATGAGAGGTTAGGGTTTACATCTTAAAAATCCCAGATATAATAATGATTGTAAAAATAAAACCAAAGAAGGATTTTTTTTGTTAAATAGGAATTTATTTACTTGAACTAGAGTAAGTCGTTCTCCTAAAAGAGTCGAGAGAGTTGAGAATTAAGAAATCTCTAGATTTTATGAACCAAGTCGAAGTGCAGAAGCGGCCATGGAAATCTTAAAAATACCTACCAGAAAGTTAAGAGGGTTAAACCCTTGTAATATATCTTTGAGAATACTAAAGCAAAGATAAAACTTATAAATAATAACTGTAAAAATTACCTATTGAAATGTGAGCTACAAAATTGATAACACCCTTGTGTCGTTACCACAAGATAACACGTGGAAAGAGACATGTGCACCATGTTCATTGAATAATCTAGAAAACCTTTGATAGAATTATACCACATGGAACCTAAACACAAAGTTTACATGTCATATAATATGAATCATTTTAAATTTCCAATGTGTATCGAATATCCAACAATAGTAACATATAGCCATATGTGTGGTAAATGTTAACTATAAGATTTTACATAATGATAAAATGTATAATGAGAACCATCGTTAATCATATCACAAGCCAGGGGAATTAATACAAGAGTGCATATATTTATATATATTTTTAAATAGTAAAAAGTAAACCAAATCTCATTGGCATGAAATGGTCACAAACGTGTTGATAAACAATAGTTGGACTTCTTAACTTGGGTTCGACTCTTACACATAATCTAAGGGTATATGAAATCAATATACTAAACATTTTATACCCTATAATACAAATAAAAGGGTAGGCTAACATATGAAATGTTGTAATTAGAAGTATTTTACACAAATACCCACACCACACACATATATATAGCATAAAAAAGAAGGAACTCCTCGGTAAAGGAAATAATGTGTAAATTGTGAATGTACCAATATACACACTGGGATTAGGAAGTATAGATCAAACAAGACGTAATACCAAAAGAAAATCCCTATGCTCAAATGGTGATTATAGAGCAACATAAAATTTTACATATCAATAACTGTGAAAGATTGGAAAGTAGTGTTTTATGACAAACTACAATGGTATAAATAGAGAGATACGGAAATTAATAGTTATGTTCACTTTATTTATAAAAAAGAAGATGGCGTAGTTAATAAGGTTCATTACACTAATTAAAAGGTGATTTAAGTGAGAAAGAATCAAGCTATATACCTTAAATTTATCTCAAGCAATACATTATTATTATCTATTCAGCTAGAAATCTAGGAATAGATAAGAACCTAGGCATGAACATCACTACAACTTGGTCAAATATATAAAAAGATAAAATGTTGACATAAAAATAAGGATGTGCATAATCTATGTACCCAAAATTCTTTGTTGGTATGTGAAAATCATGATATATTATCATCTTCTGAGCCAGATGGATAGTGAGCGACCAAATTATGATGTCATTGAATGCACATGATTTTTTTTTTGATAAATATCTTCAAAATTTGTCAAAGATACTTATGATGCCTCACGTCTAGTTTTGACATGTTGAAATCATATTCATTCAATCATATATACATCGAGTAAGAAGGAATACAATTTTGATCATTCAATGCATTAATAAAGAGAACCAAGTGTCCTTTATTCCTCTGCACTTCATGGTGCATTCTCAAAATTCAATGGTGCAATTTTCCATGTCAAGTTTGATTGCATGAGTCATGTGATCCATATGCTTGAGTTCAAGTGTCTCGTTTGGTCAAGGGTTTGTAGAGTCAATAAATTGAAGAAGAATATTGATTCATGTCATCAAATTGTATAAAGGGTGGAGCTACAAGAAGCCTTGATGTAAAAAAGAGACTTGCCTAAAATTTAAATGAGGAGGTCATTGTCAAAGACAAAAACATTGTAAAATCACAATAGGGGGTGATTGGTCATACATGACACCCTAAGGTTGTTGGACACAACAACAAACAAGTGTGAAATAAAAACAACAAGTGTGAAATGAAAACAACAAGTGAGCATGACAAGTAGCACAAGAAAGTGTGATGGCTATAATCACATAATTATTTTCCTTATTGGAAACATTGCTTGAAAGAATGGGAAGCGTTTTGATCACAATGCCCAATAGTAAATTGAATAATGTTCTTACAGTTTTGCAAGTAATGCAAAAATAAGTCAACTTGAAATAAATACTCTTGAATGACGAGTTAAATACATTTAAAAATTAGGGGCCTATCAAGAAGTATAAACTAGTACTTGTCCAAAATAATCCTACTCATCATGCAAATCAAGGATGTCAAATAGTTATGATAAATAACAAGGTTCCAAAGCATGGGACGATGTAAAAAAAAATTGAAGTGAAAGTGACACGAATATTCTCCATTTGAGGTTACAAAAGTAAAAATTCATGAATTTCTAAAAGAAAACAAACAGGAAAAGAATTATCTTTCCAAAAGCATTGCCAAACACTGGGATGAATCATAAATTAATAGGAATTGGCATGACTTTGGATATGAAAAGCCATCAATTTGCACATTACCAACTACTCCAAACAAATTCAGTTTTTGAGTGTTGGTTTTCTTTCCAACTCTAAGAATATTGTCGAAACAAAAATTCTTGAAAAATTTGAACATTGTCATAGAGTTGGTCACATGGCGAATCAATGTTTTGATCTCCATCATTGTCTTTATTATGCAATGACAAACTATTTTCACACAAATATTGAAAGAACAAGAAGATTCATAAAAAAAAATTGCATTGTGGCTAAATAACTACTTGGAGATGGAATTAACAAGCCAATAAGTTGCATATGTCTTATTGTCTAGTTCAAACACAAGCAAATACACATTTACGTGGAGTCATATTTAAAAAAAGAAAAGAAAAGAAAAAAGTATTTCAAATACTTGTATGAATATTTTGGGCATTATTGTAGCCCAAAGCTAAAGATATTCTTGAATTCAAAAGCATGTCAATGACAACCAAATGCTACTCTCTTACAACTTGAGGGTGGCTACATTGATGAGTGAAAATGGTTAGTAGTCAACCAAAACCACCAAAAATAATGATGAATTGGTTAATCATAACCTACAAGAAAACATATGATGTATTACCTTTACCTTAAGTTGACAAAGTGGGGGGAATATTTATGATAATTGATAAACTTCAAGTTTTGGCAACAACAAAAAATATGCCAAAAGGGCAACAATAATGTAAATATCGCAGACTTAGACAAACAAAATGCCAAAGGGGAAAATATTCCATCACTTATGATGAATCCAATTTGGTACCCTCTAAGGTTTATGTCGCTTGTCATATATTTATGTTGCATGCATTGATGTGATTGACTCAAGTTTTTCGCAGTTGAAGTAGAACACCCAATTTACTATTCCATGGTTATTTTTGTAGAATTTTGTTTCAACATCTTGTAGTCAGATCATATATAATATTCAAGATGGCAATGCAGATTGACATTACTTGTGTGTCATTTTCTAAGAGCATTTTGTGAACATTATGTTCCCCTAAATGGTCATTTAACCTTGTATAGGATAACTAGATCCATAATATTTATTGGTATTTGATTGAGTTGTGTTGTAGCGGCTACAACACCCTCCAAAATTTTGGCTTGCATCCAAATTTCAGGGCCTTCCTTAGTTTTTCCTTTGATTGTTGCAAACACTTGACCTCACCCCATGAGCTCTTGTGAAGTCTTTCAACCTTTTTGCTTGTTTGACCAACGATCATCTTTCAGCATGTTGATTGCCTTGTCATCCTTGTGATCTTATTCTGGTGAGTTTGAAGGTATGCCTTTATGTGTTTGGGTTGTCTTCGCTGTGTAAACATATGTCATAATCACACACAAAGTTGTAAGAAATATCGCGCAAGCATCGTCATGGTCATTCGAAGGTCTATCACAGGTGTCACGCTTGTCGCTCTCAACTCTAAGACAGTCTCACTGAGGGCATGTTTTGTCTTGTTGTCATGGTGGTCTATGTTGTCTCGTCATTGAGTATGCTAAGTGTATGTTCACAATGTCAGTCTACAGAAGTTTGCTTGCTTTCAACACTTAGTCATTTTCCTGAAAATCCGCCTGACCAAACAACCCTCTTCCACAAAACCCCGACTAAGTTGCACTGCGTAGTCTCAGGCCTTTGTGATCCTACTATGCTGCCCGGAGTTGTGTAGTGCTTGAGGCTGTCCTCCAAGTCAACTACACTGCGCAATCCAGGAGGTGAGCAGCCTATCCGCCTTTTGAGAATTGTGCATAAAATACCTCCATGTCCAACTGAACTGCACATTCCTCAAGCACAGTCATCAACCCTCCTCCTTGCTCGTCAGGAGCCTACATTTCCCAGAGACCCATGTCTGCACTGTTCCCGAAAATTACACAGACATGCCCAACTGGTTATCTTCTCCCTTGCTCTGCACTGTTCCCCAGAATTGCGCAGAGCTACCCAAATGACCCTTGCTGCCTTGCTTTGTCTTCCTCTAAAAATTATGCAGACATGTCTGGAAGTTCCCTACTAACTGTCCTGCATTGTTCCCATAAATTGCGCAATCATTACCAACAGTCCCTTTGCAACATTGCTTTGTACTCCCTCTAGAAATTGCACAGTCATGTCCAACAGGTTACTCTGCATCCCTGCTCTGCCTTCCCTGTGGAAATTGTGTAGAACTGACCATTAGTCCCTTTGCAGCCTGCTCTGTCTTCCCTCTGAAAACTTTGCAGAAATTGCCTCCCTCAGGGTGCCACCTTGCTGCTGACACTGGTGACTTCCACTACGTAATCTTGCCTACCAATAATCATTGTGCATTTTTTCCCCGACAAAGCAGGTTTTCGTCCCGAAATGCCTCATTTCAGCCTGAGCTGCGCTTTGTGCTATTTAAGTGAGTTGTCCTCCCTCCCTATTACCCGAAACATGAGAAGAATGCATCATGCTAGACTAGGAGGTTTTGGATTTGATGTCGTCTCGTCATGAGTGAATTGAGGGAATAGGTACATTGGTAGATCATGGTGAGATTACAAACCAGATGAAGAAGGAGTGCACATGCTAGAAGACCTGCTTACAGCTGGAGGGACGTACCAAGCATATCAAGCAACAAGCAGAAGGAACACATGCATTGAACCATCAAGCAAGACTAAGAGCATCGAAGACCCCACAACACTATGCTAGGCAGAGGAGAAGACACATCACACTAAGAGTACATCCTTCACTTAGTAGCCCAACAACTTGACATGGACACCACAGTCAGCCTGTACATGTCAGCGTTGCCATGTCGAGTTGTGTCATGAGTTGTATTATCCACATCACCATTATGGGCCATATCCATTGTAACTGAATGTAATGTAAAGTGAAGTCCAATGGACGCACACAAGAAGTCAAAGAGTCATGTCAGTTGAAAAGTCATGGGAAGTTGAACAATCACGAGGGTAGTCCAAGAGTCACAAGGGTCAAGCATCACCCTTGGCTATATATACCCCTCCCATTGTATGAGCAAAGGAATTTTCACCTTGGCTCCTCCCACATACCATTGAGAGTTTGTATTCTGTTCTTTGAGGAGAGAGGAGTGGCTCCAATGTTCCATTACTGGGACTAGTGATGTATGGTGTACATATGTGTCTTTGGAATTTTTCTTAATTAAGAAGCATGTTTTAGGCCATCACGTTTTCATGCATGTTTTGTGGATGTCTGTAAGACTACTCTTTAAACATTTGTAATGCATGTTTTCTTAAACTGTACTAAGATAGTTGAACTACCTTGGTTATTTTAGTACTTATATTGTTGAAGATGTGTTGTATTGTTTATCACTGTTGTCTCATCCGTGTGGACTACTGCGCAAGACATTAGATAAAACATTGTTGTTTTTCTTGGTTATAATGATTGTCATCCCCATGTGGACTACTTCATTGGATTGTGTACATGTTTTCCCTTTCAGTTTGGTTTTAACGACTGTTGCATCTGCTGTGGACTACTCCGTTGGATTATGGACAGACCCTTGTTGTTTTCTCATGTCTCTCCCTTTGTGGTACTATTACCTCTCATCTAGAGGCTCACTTTTACCCTCTCCCTTATAGAAGAGAACCCAGACACATGTTGGAATTTCTAAGTCTAACCCTTTAGAAACCTTTCATGTACTTTCTGATTTATTCCTACCTACTTGTTCTGTAATTAACAAGTTATTTACCATGTAAATACTGGAAATAAATACAAGTACATGCTCAACACATTACATATCATCAACTGAAGGAAACATAAACAAGCACACAAGTGACACTGTTGTTTTTGGACCAATGTCCCCAAAAAAACCCAATGCGGGAAAACCAATGTAGCTATCTGAGGGTTTGATTTATTAAGCAGTTTCATAATACAATCTGGGTGCCAAATTTGGCTCACCCAATAGAGAAAAATCTCGGCAGTAGTACCTCTCTACTAGAAAGCAGATATTCTGGTTAAAACCCTAGATAAACACTTCGACAGCTCCACAACTCCAATTTGCCCCATGAAACCCCAACGTCAGCCTCTCTTTGGCCCAACGTTAGCCCAACGTCACTCTATCTTGGCCTGTGTCAGCCTCTGGAGGCACTGCGATAGTCCTATAGCCCTCTACATCACCCACGCTAACCCTTTGAGGCATTATGTAGCTCATGGATGGCTCTACGTGAGCCCTGACTGGCTTTGCGTGAACCCTTGGCTGCTTTTGCGTCCCTCTCTCTGGCTACTACACTGATCTTCCTAGTGCAATCTTTACCTCTTTTCTTCTGTATTCACTACCCCTCAACTGCAACTCTGATCACTCTCTTAACTTTCTCAGCAAACCCGGCCCTAGAAAGGCAAAATCTTGATCAACTCGGTGTGTTCTCCAAGTGATCCTCAAGCCTCCTCTTATACTTTTCTCGTTGACAAATCAACGACCGAGATTAAGTCCCTAATCAATGGCTAAGATTAGATCTAGCTCGATCCATGACTTTTGGACCATTCTAACACAATTTTAAATTAATTCACATTAATATTTTATTTTCCCTAAGTTTAGACTTAGGGACTCCATTAAAAATA
>APFE030707653.1:40382-50608 GCA_000404065.3 Pinus taeda
TTAGGGACTCCATTAAAAATATTAATTATTTTAATATCTCTCAAACTGTTTAGAATCTGCCCAAACCCTTTCTAGGTATTGGAGATCTCATGTGTCTTAGCCTCTCCACCAATTTTCGTGGCTAGAGCACATCCAATACTACCCAAAATCAACACTCCCTCTTAGCGAGGACTATGCTCTAGCAATACTCCTCACTGAGTATGACCGTGATCATCCAACATCAGTCCCTGTGCTGATGCTAGGCCTATTGCCCATCATCTGCATTTTTGAATCCTGTACTTCTACCCATGGCCCTACCACTGCCATTGTTGCATCCGCACTGTAACTCCCTCTACATCCGTGTTGCTTCCCATGGCCCTGCCACTACCACTACTACATCTGCACTCAACCCCTCTCATAATGTTGCATTGTGCTGCCCATAGCACTACCACTACTAACTATTTCACTACAACTCAGTTACTGAGAAGTAAGTAACTAATCTCCCAACTCTGACATCTCTGTTAGACTAGAAACACTCTCGATGCTAAAAATCCCTCTATCACTGACAAGTGCTCCCTCTCTGACCTCTATGTTGTTGCAACAACTCCATGCATCTCGCATCGTTGCACACATATCTGTGTCATCCTGCACTAGTGCAACATTCCCATGCTTCTCGCACTACTACCTCACGTTGTCCTAGGAATCTTGCACTGTAGCTCCCTCTCTTGCTGCATCCACATCTGTCTCTACTGACATCTGCCAGTACTACTACTCTTCTTGGCTCTTGTAGCAAGGTATAATCCAAGAGGTTGGGTACCTTGAGGATCCTGCCCCTCATCACCTGTAGTCCGTCTGACTACAGCTCGATGTCTCCCCACTTCTGCTCAAGTGGTGTGTGTGCACTCATGGCACGATCATCGTCTGTCTCCGCTTCCTTCTCTACCCTTGCTGGCGTAGCCTTAGTCTTGGAGGCCTCTCCCTTACTCTTCTTCCTTGGAAACTGGGCCACATAATGACCCAACTCCCCACAGTGGAAGTAGTTGACCTTGGAGAGGTCCTTATTCTTCTATTTCTCTTGCTTTCCTTCAGATGTTAGGGCAGCATCCACCTCCTCCTCCTTCTTGATTCTGATCCCCTTGCCGCTGCTTCCCACCTTGCTCAGCCTTTTGATCTCTTCTCGGTGAAGAGAAACCCACATTTCCTCCCAATTTAGAAGGGTCGCCCTGCCCAATATGCTCTAGACAAACACCTTCTAGTCTTGTCTTCTGCGATTGTGTTTAGGGTTGTTCTCACCATCATTTCTTGATCTGACGTGGCCCTTATGGAAAGTCACCTGATCCTGAATCTCCTTCAATCGACCGAGGAAGGGGTCGACCTGTTCTCCCTTCTGCATCTGATATGATCACAATTGATTTTGTAGTAACATCCTTCTTTGCATAGAAGTATGCTGGTACAATTTCTTTAGGGCCTCCCACATCTCATTTATCGTTTCCTTTTCGGCAATATGTGATTCTACATGGTCCTTGAGCCCATCAAGAGTGATGCTCTTAGCCCTCGCCATTACCTCCTTGTACTTGTTGTTATCAACTAGGTCAATTGGGATAACTATCATCCTCAAGGCGAACTGCTTAACACGATTCCTGTCTAGAACGGATAAGATTTTGGCCTTCCAAACTACGAAGTTTGAGGCTACATCTAGTCTGTCCTAGTCTCTTACCCGTTCACTGCCATCTCGCTGCTCCTCTACTTCCCTCCTGGAAGTTCTTGGCGTGACTCCCTCTGAGCCTTGATTTCCCTCCTGGAAACCCTTCTACTGATGTCAATATGCCCCCACTCCAATATCTAGTGTAGCTACACCACTAATCCAGATTTCTCAGCTAGAAAATCCTTGATAACAACTCCCTCCATCTTGGCCTTTCCCTGTTAGGTATTGTTCTGACTATAGTACCCCACTAGCTCCACTCTGCAACTTACCCACAACCTCCTAAACCCCAATAAACTGAAGGTTAGAGCTCCTAGGCTCTGCACAACCCCGACACCAGCAAATCAACTTCCTCAACCAACTACGTTAGGCCTCCTGACCTCTGCGTGAGCCTGTCTTTCCCTCTCTCTTCCTCTGCGCTGCCTCTTCCTGGCTCAATCTTGATGACGCAAGCACTGGATCACCCCTTCCTTATAGCTACTTTTCTAGGAACAACTTCTATCACTTGGGACAACTATTTTTTGCTGCTACTGCTCTGCTCGACTGATGTCCTCAGTTCTCTTGTGATCTACAACCACACTCCAATACCATGTTGGAATTTCTAAGTCTAAAATGTTAGAAACCCTTCATGTACTTTCTGATTTATTCCTACCTACTTGTTCTGTTAATTAACAAGTTATTTACCATGTAAATATTGGAAATAAATACAACTACATGCTCAACACATTACATATCATCAACTGAAGGAAACAGAAACAAGCACATAAGTGACATCGTTGTTTTTGGACTAATGTCCCTAGAAAAACCCAACGCGAGAAAATTGGTGCAACTACCTGAGGGTTTGATTTATTAATCAGTTTTAGAATACAATCTGGGTGCCAAATCCTTCTTACCTAACAAAGAAAATTCTCAGCAGTAGTACTTCTCTACTCGGAAGCAGAAATTCCGGCTGAAACCCCGGACAAACACTGCAACAACACCACAGCTCCAATCTGACCCACGAAACCCCAACGTCAGCCTCTAGGGACTGCGTCAGACTCTTTTTGGCCCACCGTTAGCCCAACATCACTCTGTCGTGGTTTGCATCAACCTCTGGAGGCACTGCGTCTCTATCCCTTTGCGTCACCCACGCTGGCCCTCTGAGGCACTGCACAGCTCCTGGATGGCTCTACATGAGCCCTGGATGGCTCTCCGTGAACCCTTAGTTGCTTCTACGTCCCTCTCTCCGACTACTGCACTGATCCTCCCGGTGCTATCTCTGTCTCTCTGCTTCTGTATTCACTGCCCCTCAGCTGCAACTTTGATCACTCTCTCAACTTTCTCAGCAAATCTAGCCCCAGAAAATTGACATATTGATCAACTCGGTGTGTTCTCCAAGTTACCCTCAAGCCTCCTCTTATACTTTTCTCATTGACAAATCAATGGCCAAGATTAAGTCCCTAGTCAACAACTAAGATTAGATCTGGCTTGATCCATGACTTTTGGACCATTCTAACACAATTTTATATTAATTCACACTCCATTAAAAATATTAATTATTTTAAAATCTCTCAAAATATTTAGAATCTTCCCAAACCCTTTCTGAGTATTGGAGATGTCATGTGCCTTAGCCTCTCCACCAATTTTCATGGCTAGACCACATCCGATGCTACCCCAAATCAACAACACAAAGTTACATTATGCACTCACCAGGCATACTCACCTCGCTTTTGAAGATACAAGCATAACAATCTTATGTGTTGAACAATGAGAGCTAAGGAAAATATCTAAGATAATGGCAACTGGGCCATCATACCGAATGGGACTCCTACACCAAACGGTTTGAGGTCTAGTTGGGACTTCATACCGGGGAGATCTCCTTTATTGGCGAGTCCAGTACAGTCAACAAAATGGTGCTAGAAGGAGGGTTAAATGACATGTTGTGCCTGTAGAGTAGGTTTGAATATCTTATTTTAAAAATGGCTCTTCCCAACATCATAATCCCAAGATATCTTTCTACAAATCTCGAATGTACCATCCTGAGGAAGTTATTCATGACCTATCCAAGTTGAAGTTTAGTGGTGAGGGTGAACCATCTTTTCATCGCATGTGCGTGAATTTGTCACTTTTTGCAAATGTCATAGAATAAATTCCAAAGATGTTTGGGTTGTATTACTCACCCTCACATTCGAAGATCATGCTCAATGCTAGTGTCACACGTTACCCTTTTCCTCTATAGATTCATTTGGTCATCTTGCCGAAATGATAACTAAAACATTCAATGAGTATAGCCGTCGGGATTTCTGTGAAAAAATATGCCATTTAAGAATGGATCCTAATGAGTCATTTGAGGACTTTGTCGATCGCTTCCTTCACCTCTATTATGAAATTCCTTAACAACATTTGAACTTTGATTTCTTGAGAAAAGAGTTTAAATGCTTGGGTCATGTTTCTCAATATAATGAACCTCCCGATTTCCCTCCCTCCCCAACTCTTGTGAACCATGAGGCACCTTGGATTGCAGAGGAGGAGCCCAACACCCCATTTGTTCCTTATCCTCCACCCTTTCTAGTCACAAGGTGGGTGCCTCCTTTCAGTGATTGCAAAGTTGAAAAATCTGTGGAGTGGGTGTCTGTTTGGTCAATTTACTGTGTCCTAAATTGCTATATAAATTGTCAATCTGGGAGTCGTAAACTGCTGAAGTGAAGTGCACTATATATGCAAGATAACCGTTTTCTTATTTCTTTGTCGTTTTTAGTTTTTGATTTGTTTTTGGATTTATCTTCTTGTTGATTCCCTAATGTGAGATGGTAATTCTAATAAGCAAGTATGGAGAAAAGTATTCAAGGTAATGATGGCCTTTAAAATAATTTCCAAACTTCAAAGTGTTCCAAAGGTTTTCAAACTTACAATGATGAAATCAAGATGTGCCTAGATTCTAATTAAACAAAATAGTGAACTAGTGACTATGAAACCCAGTATCCTTGCTGGTGTATAAAAGAAAAGAAAAGACTAAACTCAAAGCAATTCAAAAACTGTAAGCAAAGTAAACTAAATCATGTCACATCAACTCATTTTTGACCCCTCACCATTCGACTCGCTTTGACTATAGGAGGTAATCATACACAAATTGAGTAATCTGATATCTAAATTGCATAAAATAAAACTAAGATCAAACTACACATTCATCCTACAATCCCTCACCATTCCACTCGCTCTAGCTATAGGAGGTAACCAAGAATGATATGAGTAATCTAATCACTAACTTGCAAAAGTAAATAAACTAGTATCAAACTATACATTCACACTCAATCCCTCACCATTCGACTCGCTCTGTCTATAGGAGGTAACTGAATTTTTTTATGAATAGTCTAATATCTATCTTGCAGAAAAGTAAATGAAAAAAGCAAAACTAAAGAAATAAACAGTGCTAGAATTAGAACTAAGAAAACAAATCAGCAGAAGGACAAGATAATTCATCATGTCATTAGTCATCAAAAAGCTATATGCACTGCCCGAGCTTTCTATTAGAACCTGAAATGAAGACACTGATCGGTTGACAGTCAATTGAAAGCATAAAAGAAGCTATGGACAACAAACAACATAAATACCATGAGCAATGTAATATATACAACAAACATCTATGGCATCAAGAGCGTAAATGAAGAAAACATGAAGCTATACAGTAACTACAGGACCTTGGTGTACAGGGGCCCTCTGCAACCTCGGCCAATCAGAAACCAATCACGGATTTGAACTCAAAATCAGTGTCTTCTCATTTATTGCAATATAGTCATAAAATAAAGACTAAGTCTCGGCTTGATGGCTCGTAAAAACAGTCAAGATTACATATTATTAGCTAGCCTTTACGCATATGAAGATGCTTTATTTATAGCAGGAAAGACATAACTAATTCCTAAGGTCTGCGCTGGTAGACAGACACGTAAAAGACCATAATCGGAAATTTAGCAGCATGGTAGCCGTGGGAAATAAATCCAAGGAGGGTGGTTTGTTGGATTCGGTTCACGGGCAGTCCCCAGGTTTTAGCACACCTCTTAAATCTTAGGATCTTGCCACACAATCCTCCTCGTGATGAAAAACAAAGTCCTGCCACCGCAAAACTCCTAGTGTTGACCACCGTTTGACTGGCTTTGACCACGGGCTTCTGTGAGTGATTCAGATGAACCAAGGGGACACATTCCATGTCCACATCATTTGTAGCTTGCCCATATGGCCAGATTCTTCCGTAGACACCTGTAGCATAGACTTTAACAAAAAGGCTGCGGAAACTGATTCTGGCTGCGGAAAGTGACAAGATTCCGGAGCTGACTGAGCAAAAATCTAAATCAAACAGCAGTCACAAGACATAGTTAGGAAACCATTTAAATGCTCTTTTTAAATGAATATGCAATGATTTGATAGCTTGGAGGTTCAGGTAACTGGAGAAAAAGGCTAAAAAAGTATGTAGGGAAGATGTAAGTTTGGGATTCAACATACCCCCACTGTGAAGGTGTTGCATGTCCTTATGCAACCAAAATTTTAGTCATCTCCCTTTAGTCTATGTATTCTGAAGCCTCTGCTAGTAGATCCAGTCCTCTCCTCTTCTTTCTTGGTGCTACCACCATCCTGGGTTTCCTTATCAAACATCTGAACTTGAGATTGATTAATTCCCTGCTCAACTTTCTGCACTTCTTCTTTAGTTTCTTGTTCTTCTTCTGCCACAGACCCATATGTAACATAGTATTATCATGAATAATTTTGTCCACTTTGCTTTCCTCCTTTAATGCCTCATTTTCTTGTTTAATGTGCATGTTTAGAACCTCTAATTTAAACACTTCTTGTTTCAAAGATTGAACTTGCGCATCTTGTGTTATGTGAGGCAGAATGGATGGTGTGCTCGGGCGTGCAGCTGTCTTCTCTAAAGATTCGAGGTAATGATATACCTCCTGCTGTTTTGGATCGATTTCAGGTGTTTTCCTTGGGCTGGCTTCAAAGTCTTGTTGAGGAGGAAGACTGTCTTCTAGTTCTGGCCGAGAAGGGCTTACATCAACATCTGAAGGGCTGGCTTCAATATTTGGCTGAAGATGAGGTGGACTATGGCTAGCTCGAGGTTTCTCAGGTGTTTCCCCACCCAAGTAGATGAAGTGGGGTCCTTTTACTTGTGTTTTCCTCCACTTTCCTTTGAGTCTGCTGCTTCTTCTTAAGTACTGTGGGCTAGTACTTTCTTCTTCCATAATTTGTTTCCCTTTTTCTTCCTTCTTAGTTGTGGCATCTTGCTTTCCAAGATGCACTAGTCTCTCAGATAACACTTGATAGTCTTCCTCTATAGATGGTTCTGGTGATTGGTAAACATCTTGTAAGTTCCTTTTTCCCTTCAATTTTCTCTGCTTTCTGTCCTTAGTTCTTTCCTCCTTCTCTTTTTGACCAATTTCTTTAATTTTATCAATAGGAGAGCCTTGGATTATGGCACTTTTTCCTTTTCTCCTACTCCTCGATGCCTTTGGTGTACTGCTTCGAGGTGCCTTAGATTGCTCTTGAAAATAGTTTCTCACTAGAAACTGTTCCCAAGTATCTTTGTTTTTCTTCAATTGATCTTCAACTAGAATCCTCACGAGTCCATGATGATATAAATGAGGTTCTATGTCCCCTATGTTCTTTTGGACTGTGGTGCTCATCTTTTTCAAACTCAACAGTAAGAAATAGGGTAGATTAAGAGTTTGTTTCTCTAAAAAGTTCATCAATAGCCTAGTATGATACATGTACATCGTCCAAAGTCGGCCTTCACAAGTGATAAACTTTTGAATGATTAATAGTGAGCTGGCCCATTCTTCTTTTAATGCATGAACAGGAATCCATCTTGTGAATACAGTAACGTCCATACCTGGGTTACGCAATATAATTCTCCATGCCTGCTCGTCCAAACTTTTGTTTTTAAACCAACGCTCACCTTCTTGGGGAAAATCTGTAGCAGCTGCAATTGAGGCTTCAATGACCGTGAACTTCAGGTCTCCAATCTCCACCACCTAGTCATTGAAAGACCTTGCAAAGGCTTTCGTTACTTCCTTATTATGGCCCTTAAATTTCTGAATGAAACAGAGCCATTTAGCTTTCTTCAGCAATTCTTTTGCCTGAGGGTACCCTCCTAAAAACTTAAGCCCTTCCGGCTCTGCCCTCAGTAACCATCCCATCTTTTCCTTTGTTTAAAATTCACTCTGGAATTCAGCTGCGTATGAGGGTTTTATCAGAGGTAAGACGGCTATGTTGCAAGGTTTGTGGAAGAACGATGGTCGAAAATGGAAGATGGATAAGAGAATTGGGGTGTTCAGGAACTGTAAGCAGAAACAGAGGATGAGCAGCCGAGATGAAATGGAGACGTATGCTAACGAGGTGCAACTTTAACACAAGTGAAGTGGAGTTGAAATTTTGAATTGAACGGCTGTGTGAGAGACGTTACACATTGATAAAATGACTGCACAAAGTACGGTGGAGAGGAGCCATATTTACATAGGTCACATCTCATGAGTACAAGTGGAATGTGGAAGTGCAGTCATCTATAAGTTGAACCCGAAAAATAATCATGAGACCGTTTAGGGAGTAAATGTATGGTTTATGGAGTAGGTCGTGGAATGGTAATGGAGCTATCGTAATAATCATTGCACATAGTGAGCTTTAAGGTTCAATAACTATGCAAAATTGTGCCTTTAATTGCTATTTGAAAGAAATTTTTACCCATACCTTGGAATCCTTGTCTTTTGTTGTCCATTAGCCCTTACTCAATTGCTCTTTATTGATGTCTGTAGATGCTCCATGTACATGTCTTCATAGCACATGCTTAGTCATACCTGCATTTTCATTTTTATTGCACTAACATCTTGACTGTAAATTTGAAAAACAGAGTGGTGGCTGCGGAAACTGCTTCTAGCTGTGGAAATTGATTCTAGCTACGGAAACTTGGCACAACAACCACTTAGTTGAATAGAGATAGTTAGACAATAACTATCTGAATGGAAATAATCATGGGAAAAAAATAATTTATTGATGAAATGAAATGGATGAGATGGAGTGAAATGAAGTGAGTGGAGTGAAAATGGAAATGAAATGGAGTGGGATGAAGTGAGTGGAGTGAAATGGAAATGAGCAAGAAAGAAAGAAAGATTTTTTTTTTGGAAAATATAGAGTGTCAGGTGTCCCTGATTTTCACTCTACATTTTCTGTATAAGACTGCCAATCTGAGATTGGTTTTCAGGCTTATACAAATATATATATATTTTATAGAAAAGAACAAAGGCTAGGTTGGTGGGGAAGAAGGATTCTTCTTCACCAACCTTATTACAGAATTCTCTTGAAACATTTTGACAAATTCTTCTTTTGAGAGTGGCTTATGATAAGTCTTTAATCTATGGCCATTCACAATAAGAGAAGTTTGAAATTCATCAATGGTCTTGATTCTTACCGCTCCATTGTTAAAGACTTTGTCGATCTCATATGGCCCAAGCCAATGAGTCTGAAATTTTCCTTTGAAGTCTTTAAACTTGGAATCAAAATAGTAATGCCCAATCTCCCTCTTGAAACTTTTTCTCTTTGATATATTTATCATGCCACTTAGCTCTTTGATGTTGAACTAGATCATTTCTTAGGATTGATTTTTGTCTAATCTCATCTAGTTCATTCAACTGCTCCATTCTGTGTTTTTGGGCTTCTGATAGTTCCATCCGCAACTGAACTGCCATCTTGAAAGTTTTAACTTGAAACTCAATGGGGAGCAGGACTTCTTTCCCATAAACAAGTTCATAAGGAGAATGTCCTGTTGTGTTCCTCCATGTAGTTCTGTAGGCCCATAAGGCTTCAGGAAGCCTTTTATCCCAAACTCTTCTGTGTAGATGAACAGTCTTGGTGATGATACTTTCAATGACTTTGTTTGTAGACTCCACTTGGTCATTTGCTTGCGGATGGTAAGGAGTAGATTTTCTGTGCTTGATCTTGTATTCTTCCATCAGCTTCTCCATCATGTTGGATGTAAATTGACTTCCCCGATCTATCACAATTTCTCTTGGGACACCAAAGCGAGTAAAAATATCCTCATAAAGAAAGTTAACAACTAAATTTTCAGTAGCAGAAAGTAACGCTTTGGCTTCTACCCGTTTAGTGACATAATCAGTGCATACCAATATATACTTCTTTTACTTAGATGGTGGATTAATGGGTCCAATGAAATCTAAAGCCCATTTTTCAAAGGGTTCAATGAGTACCTGTGGTTGTAATGGCATTTCATTTGAAAGAGTCAGTTTCCCTACTCTTTGGCAACTGTCACACCTTTTGACATATTCTTTTTTGTCCTTGAAGAGGGAAGGCCAATAATATCCTAAAGAAAGGATTTTATAGGCCGTCCTTTTGTCAGCAAGGTGTCCACCGCATGGCTCATCATGACATGCCTTGAGGACGTCAGGCATTTTATCTTCCCGAACACATCTTCTGATCACACAATCTGGCCCTGTTTTAAACAATTCGTTAGAAATCCATGAATATTTTGAACTCTCCTGAACAATTTTTCTTTTTTCACTAGGAA
>APFE030707653.1:71192-102432 GCA_000404065.3 Pinus taeda
GAAGCAACACTTTTAGGGACTTAAGAGCCCTCAGTTTATGGACATTTTTGATTGGGGTTGAAGTGCCCAAAAATGTCTATAATAACCATACATGCCAGTTGGGTCTCCTTCTCTTACAACTGTCTTCTTGGAAATTCATTGTCAATTTCAAGGTGGCTTCTTGTGATTGCTTCTCTGTGTCTGACAACACTTAACTCTCTGCCCATTTCTCTGAGTTTGTTCTCCATATGGCCAATATCCTCAACCCCCTTGGATTTAGCTATTTGCATCCACCTATGGGTCCTTATCCTTTATTTATCTAATTCAAAGAATAGTGGAATTACAAATTTTTGTGGAATTATTCTTCCCCCCTCAAGAAGATTGTAGTAGGAGCCAAGACTGGGTTGGGGATTAGGTTCCTGTAGCTTTGTTTCTTCCTCCTTTCCCCATGGTTGTCCCTCTCCCCTTTTCTCAAGCTTTTGGGTCTCTTGTAGTTTTGACAATGTCTCCTATAGAACTGTTTGTGCCTCCTGTACGACTATTTTTGGGTCCTATAGTTCTACATTTTCTTTCCATGTGGGGGATCTAGGAGTCCCCCTTTCATATGTGATAGGTGCCTTGGAAGGGGATTCTTTTCCTTGGGCAGAGGGTGAATCTTCAATAATAATTGGCACTTTTGAAGAAGGCTAGAGTTTCATTGTTTTGATTATTGTGCTCTTCCTAGCCTTGAAATACATTGAGGTCTGCCTCTTCCTCTTCTATTTTGGATTAATTGATGTGTTGAGGACAGTGAGAGTAGTTGCTGACCCTCTTTCTAGAGTTTCAGGGGACACTTCTGTCTTTTCTACCTCTTTTTCTGTCTCTGTTTGCTCTGTTTCTTCAGCTTTCTCCTCCTATATCTTGGTTTCTTCTTTATCCCCTTCTTGTTCTTCTAACTCACCATTTGCTTCACCTTCTCCCCCTTTTTTCTCTTCCTCCTCACTACCAGTAGGACTAATATCATAGGTCAAGGTCTTTATGTCATATTCAACTGTCATGTTTCGAAAGATTTCCCATTCTATAGGGAGTGTAAATGTATGGAGGGCTTCTTCCACTAAAATTTTGATTAACCCATGGTGAGCTAGCTGCTCTGGATTTCCTCCGTTTACTTTAGTATTGGATTCAATGAGGGAATGCAAGAGGAAGTAGGGGATGCTGAACTTTTGAGGGGCGGGAGTGTCCATGCCATACCTTAATTCATGAAGGATTCTAAAGTGGTAACCATAGACAATGTTGTACCTCCCATCACAGGAAATATACTTGATTATTTAGTAGCTAACCTCATCCCAAGGATATGGTATGCTAGCCCTTCTTATGCCATTTTTATCTTTTACAGGGGTTTCATTGTTTTGGAAGAAGTTTTTCTTAGTAACTTGGCCAATTGGTTTCTCATCCTTACTCCAAGGCAATCCAAGAGGAAGGGTAGTGACCCTACTGATAAATTCAAGGGTTATCTCCATGGAAATGCCTCTAAAGGTGACAGTGGCATGTGTTCTAGTGTGAGGGACCAAAGAGTGGGCAAATTCATGAGCAATTTCCTCATCAAACCCTCGGAATTTCTCAAAAAAGTTCATCCAATTTTCTCTTGTGAATATGTCCACTACTTAGGGATGTACATGGAGCCTGGAGGAGTTGGTGGGCTCCTTCCTCATAAAACCTCCTATCATTTTGTTTATGCTTTTTTTGGAAACCAAATGAGGAGAAGAAGACAACAATTTCTAAAGAAAAACAAAGAAACAAAGAGATTGTGTTTTTTTTTTAAGAAATAAGCAGAAATTCTTTTATGTATTTCCTCCACCTAAAGGCTTTATTCCCTCCTCAAAATTAAACCAATACTTGCATATCTTGATATTCAATGGGGGTATGCATAGAACCTACCTCCTCAGCCCGAGAATTGTGCTAAAACCTGTGTTTTCTCCCTTCAAAACAACTCACTGGCCCTCCTATAGAAGATTGTTGTCCCTCCTGTAGAATTCCTGTAAGTTCTCCTGTAGAAAATGCTGAGAGCATAAATATGGGAGAGATCAATGGAAAATGATGGTTACAATGCTGTGGGGGCACGAGGAGATTGCAGGAGCAGAGTTTCGAGGAGAGAATGAAGGAAAATGTGGTGAGAGTGTTCGGGGAGGAGTACTATTTCTTTTTATGGATATTTTCGGTGATGGAGGGTGAGTTGGCCAAGTGTACGCTGGCCATATTTGGACTGTCAGTCCCCACTTGCCTTGTCATCATGGCCATTTCCTCGTAATCATCCCTCATGATTACATCAGAGTTCACACTTCCTCCACTACTTGTCCTTGACATCTTTCCTAAGTTGACTGTGCGCATGTGTGGGTGACATCTTCGGATGAGTGGAGTCAACTGGATGAAGGTGGCCAAGTTAATTGGCCACCTTTCCCTCATTCAACCTCAACCATCTCATTTCTATTGCATGCCTTCTAATTACACAAATGCAAGCATAGGAGCAGGTTAGTTACTTACCTGAGATCTGAATGCATTTGCTGTAAAGGTTCTGGCTCTTTCTCTCTGCTACATGCCTTTGTTTCTTTTGATGCATGCAATCTGCTTGCTGATGTGTGGCTGTGCTTTGTGCAGGTTTGTCTCTGGCTAGATTTTATCTGCATGTGTCTTCTTCAACCTTCATATTTGCACCCTCTTACTGCTGATGCTGGATTTTAATGGGATCAACTGCTACAGGAATTCCTACAGGAGCTCCTATAGCTGCTTCTCCCTTTGAAACTTCAGTTTCTTTATATACTTGGAGTGTGAGGATGATGCTAGAGATGTAGATAGAGATGGAGAGATAATAGGTAGGCTTTAGGTGAGGTGGATGGTGTTGTTTCCTTTCTTATTTTTGTTTTTTCTCTTTTTCCTAAAAAACTGTTTTTCCTATGTTTTTCTTGGGCAGGAAGAAGAATGATGCTTGGAATGTGATGCAAGCTTGGAAATGATGGAAAGGAGGTTTGAAGACTACAGGAGGATTTATGGATATTTTATTAAGCTTCCCTATCCCTCAAACTTCCTTTTATATCCATTTCTGGCTCTCTATAATTCCTACAGGAGCCTCCTATAGAAAACACAGTTTTTGAAAAAGAAGCACAGTGAGGTGAAAAGAATGCCAAGAATGATGGAGAAAGGTGTGGGAAGGTAGGATAGGTGTTGGTATTAGTTTCAGGGCTCCCTTGGCACCTTCTGCTGCTTCCTATAGTCCTTCTACAAACTTGCAATGCAACAGGAAATTCATTTTTCTTTTTCTATTTTTTTTTTTTGAAAACAACTAGGGTGCCTCAGGGAGATTTTCACCCTAATTGCCTACCCTGGGCGCCTCCAGGGGAGGTTTCCACCCAGGGATCTTATTTTTCTCTTTTCTCTCTCTTTTTTTTTTTTGACATCACTGGGTTGCCTCAGAAGAGGTTTTCAACCCAATGATGGGACTCAAGCGCCTCATGGAGGTTTTCACTTGAGTCCTTATTTTTTATTTTTTCTTTTTCTTTAGTGAGTGGATGGAGTGGAGGCCAAGACATGCTTCACTACCATCACTGTCTTATTCAAATTTTCAATGAAATCTCACTTGGAGAGGGGTTTCTTGTAGACTTTAAATCGATGTCCATTGACAAGCATGGGGATGGCTTCATCATCAATGGTTCTGATCAAAACTGAACCATTGTAATTGCATTTCTCCACAGTGTAGGGTCCCATCCATCTGTCCTTAGATTTCCCTTGAAATATTTGTATCTTGAATCATAGAGTAGTGCCCAATATCCCTCTTGGAATTGTTTCTCCTTGGTATTTTTGTCATGCCATACCTTCCTTTGAAGTTGAACTACCTCTATATGGAGAAAGGCCTGAATTTTGTGTTCATCCAACCCATTGAGCTGAAATAATCTTTCTTTCTGTGCATGGTTGAGGTCTAGGTCCAACTGAGCTGCCATCCTTAGGGTATTGAATTTCAAATTCTATTGACAGCAAAGCCTTCTTCCCATAGACCAACTCATAGGGTGTGAACCTTGTAGTGGTCTTCCATGTTGTATTGTAGGCCCAAGTGGCCTCAACTAATCTGTCCGCCCAGTCTTTTCTGCTTCTACTCACTACCTTTATCAGGATCCCTTCCAATGCTCTGTTAGTGACTTCCACCTACCCATTGGCTTGTGGATGGTAAGGGGTTGAAGTCTTGTGCTTGATTTTCTTATGTGTGAGTAGGTCTTCAATCAGATTGGAAGTAAACTGACTACCTTGATTTGTGACCAATTCTCTTAGGTACTCGAACTTGTAGAATATGTTCTCTCTCAAAAATTCAGCTACATTTTCCTCTATCACTACTTTGATTTCTTTTTTCTCTGCCCACTTTTTTAGGTAATTGGTGCACACAATGATGTATTACTTTTTCTTTGAAGGAGGGCTCATAAGACCCACAAAGTCCATGCCCCACTTCTCAAATGGCTTAAAGGTCACTTGAGGTTGCATGGGCATCTCATCCTTTGGAGTAGGTTTCCCCATCCTCTGGCACTGATCACACTGGCTGGTATATCTCCTCACATACTGATGAAGAGTGGGCTAGTAGTAGCCTTCTTGCAGTATCTTGAAGGCGGTTATTTTTGCTGCAAAATGTCCTCCACAAGGCCCATCATGATAGGTCAGGAGGATGCCAAAGACTTCATCCTCCCTGACACATCTTCTAGAGATCTGATCTGGGCCAAGTTTGAAGAGATTGCCCCCAATCCAGGTGAAAAGGGCGCTTTTCCTCCTATCTTTCTCTTCTCGTTTGATGATAGATGTGGTGGAAACTATGTTGAAAGCAAGTAATTTGCCATATCAACAAACCATGGAGAGAGTACTGAGATAACAAACAAGTGTTCATCTGGCATTTGGTCATCCACCATTCCTTCTTCACCCGTAGGAAAATTTACTCTAGACAAGAAGTTAACAACAACATTTTCTTTACCAGGCTTATCAATAATGGTCAAATCAAACTGCTGCAATAAAAGCAACCATATAATAATGCGAGCATTCAAATTTAGTTTTTTCATTAAATATCTAATTGCAGCATGATCAGTGTGCACAAAAGTTTGATAGCCTGTGCTATAATGTATGATTTTGTTTAAAGAATGCACAACAGCTAGGAGTTCCTTCTCGGTCACTGTATAGTTTAGCTCTGCCTTTGACAAGTTTTTGTTTATAAAGTATATGGCATAAGGTAACTTTTCATCAATTTGTCCCAAAGTTGCTCCTATTAATTTCTTCGAGGCATCTGTGTGAATGTGGAAAGGTAGGGCCCAATTTGGGCCTCTCAGAATTGGGGTAGTCACGAGTTTTCTCTTCAAGGTATCTAGGGATTCTTGATATTTTTCCAACCATATAAACTCGACATAATTGCCTAAGAGGCCAAACAAAGGAGAGGTTAGCTTGCTGAAATATTTAATGAATCTCTGGTGATACCCTGCTAAGCCTAGGAAACTTCTGACATCTCTCACCTTTTGAGGAGGTGGAACCCTTTGGATGGTGGTAATTTTGTTGGGGTCCACCTACAATCCTTGCTGAGATATTGCATGACCTAGCACAATCCCTTCAGTCATAAAAAATTCACATTTTTCTAGACTAAGGGATAGGTTCATCTCAATACATTTGTCTATAACTTTTCCTAGATTAGATAAGGCTTCCTGAAAGTGAGATCCATGAGTAAAGTCATCCATGTATATCTCTACCGCATCATGAACTAATTCAGAGAATATACTTAATACCACTCTTTGGAAAGTGGCAGGAGTGTTACACAAACCAAAAGGAAGGACTCGATATGCAAAGTTACCCCAATGGCAAATGAAAGTGGTCTTATCTTGGTCTTCCAGACTGATCTAAATCTGATTGTACCCGTTAAACCCATCTAGGAAAGAGAAAAAAATTTTCCCTACCAAATTGTCTAACACTTGATCTATGTAAGGTAAAGGAAAATGGTCCTTTTTAGTGGCTTTGTTCAATTCCCGATAATCAACACAGATTCTCCACTTACCATTTATCTTTGACACTAGAACCACAGGAGAGACCCATTCATTGTCACAGATGGGATCGATGAATCCAACATCAAGCAATTTCTATAGTTCTTCCTTAACAATATCTTTAAGTGCTAGATTCATCCTCCTTTGAGGCTGCTTGACTGGCATGCAATCCTCCTTGATGCATATATGATGAGTACATACTAAAGGGTGTACTCCCTTCATCTCCTTATAACTCTAGGCGAAGGCATCTAGGTATTTCCTCAACAAGCTACATAGTTCCTTCTCCTGGGAAGTGGATAGGGATGGATTGATTTTCAAGGTTTTTTCTAGGCTGAACTCTATATTCTTAACAAGGAGAGAGGTGGAGTCGGTTGCACAGAGATTAGTTGAGGGGTTGTTTTTGGTTTTTCTTACTGTTCTCTAATGGTGATACACTGGGAGGTGGATTTTGAATAAGATTTTCTATCATATCATCCTCATCTTGTTGTTTTCCTAATGCACAAAGAGGTGTAGAATAGACTTCATCCTCACCTTCCTCCTCCAACCAGAGAGGCAGATCATGTTCTAACAAGGGTTGGGCAGGAGGATACATGATTAAATGCTTGGACTTATTCCCGTTCTTTATGGTCATGTTCCCAGCTCAACAGCTAATGTAGGCATCGATAGTAGCCAACCAAGGTTTTCCCAGAATGAGAGGATACCCAATGAGCTTTTCCTTTGGCTGGAGAACTAAGAAATCAGCAAGGTACTCCCAAGAATCAATGGAGACCATCACATCTTCCATAATCCCCTTAGGGGTCATAGTGTAGCGGTCTGCAAGTTGTAGCATGGTCGTGGTCTTCCTCAAGGAGCCCTAGAGGTTGAGTTTGAGCATTGTGTCCTTTTTCATCACATTAATGGCAACTCCTAGATCAATCAAGGTGTGTGGGATCTTGGTGCCATTGATGTGGACATCAACTACTAGGCTTCGAGGGTCTAGATATTTTGGACAGATTACCTGCCCTAACATCAGGTTGGATAGTTGCCCTGTGACATTGATGGTTGGGGAATCTCTCTTGTGACTTCCTGGATGCCTAAAGCACTTCTCTTTGATCAACCTATTGTAGATAGGAACATCTTTTATGGCTTGGAGAAGTGGTATCTTCACACATAAATGTTCCAATTCTCTTAGGAGTTTATTTTCTTCTGGGGTAGGCTAGACTGTTACGGGTAGTCTCTCAAGAAAGAGTGGAATTACTTAAGGTTCACATTCCTCTTTATCTTCCTCAACCTCCCTGGGTGGAGGTTGGCTATCTAGGAGAACTTTCCCAGATCACATGTTAATTTCCTGAATCTCCATAGCATAAGTTGGACATGATGGTTCCCCACTATACACTTGTTGAGCCTGTCTGTTGTTCGGGTTTGGATTTGGTTGGGCAGGCATCTGGAGTTTCTTTGGTGGAGCAAGAGGTAACGGTCGTGGTTGGGTAGGTGGTGGAGGAAAAAGAGCGGGAGGAGAGTTGTATTGGGGCCCCCACCCCTGATGAGATGCATTCCATTGAGGCTGCAGTTGAGCATAGGATTGAAATGAATGGGTAGCTGGTTGGGCATGATATGGAGATGTGAAGGACCAAGGAGGAGGTGTGGACTAAGAAGGATGAGTAAGGGGGCCCCAAGAAGGTATGGAAGTGACTTGGTTGGGGTTGTAGTATGCCTGAGATGTCCCTTGCATCCCCTACTGATATGGTCTAGGTCCATGTGGCCTCCTTTGGTTTATGTAATAGAGCTATTCAATGACTCCCTAAACCCCTTGATATACAACTTTAAGTCTGGGTAAGGAATGACACTTGTTCGTAGAATGATTTTATTCATAGACTAAACAAACTTCTATAGAATTCAATGGGCATTCATTCCTAGGATGCCTCTTGGTGCATCTAGGGCAAAAAAATGGCCAAAGCCCTCTCTTCTTCCTCTTGTTTCCTTTTGATATGTAAGGTATCCATTTGCATGGAAAGAGTCTGTAGGATCTTTCTTTTGAAGTCTTCCAGCATGTTCCCAATTTCTCCTTTATTGGATGAGATAGAGGAAGAGGTATTGGCTATGGGTTGACTCCCACTACCTTTCTTTCTGGCTACTCTAGAATGGTTTCTAAAAACAATATTTATGTCGTCCTAGTATAGTTGGTAAATGTCTCCCCCAGCTAGTAGATGAAGGGTGTCTAAAAGATCTTCCCAAATTCCCCTAAGCAGGACCAGCTTCAGAGACTCAGGGTCAAGTGTACACCCAGCCCTTTTGTCACTGAGTTGGAACCTCTCTTCATAGTCCTCTAGGGACTCATCACTTCCTATGGTCATTCAAAAGATTTATTATTTAGTATCTTTTGATCTACAATAGTCTCGATAATTGTTGTTAAAGGCTTGCTACATTTGAGCAAAAGTTGTGATGTTATTGCCAGGTAATCCCATGAACCAACGTAAGGTTGCATCATTGAGAGTAGAAGGGAACAATTTCAACTTTTGCTCATCTCCCACATAGTCATAGGTTTGACAGATAATAGCAAACTCAAACAAAAAGGTTTTAGGATCTTCTGTAGTCAGAACATGGAAATGAGGTAGGGCAGAAGGGCTTATATTCTTCATTTTGGTGTCCCCATTGGTCTCTCGAATGGGAAAGATACCCTCTATTCTCTCTCCATTCCCCCTAGCATTTTTGTGTTCAGCCATTGGCTCCAAAGGAATGTTTTATTCTTCTTCTTCCCCTACAGGTTCTTCAAATATGTTTGGTTGTACACCTAAGGGTTCTTCTTGATCCAGCCACCAAAGAAGAGAGAAGGTTGGTTGTGTGAAGCAGTGGGGGTGTTGGGCAAAAATTTTCCTGAATTATCTCTATTCCTACGAGGCATGAAAGGAAATATTTTTGGTTGGTTTTTGTTTCTTTTTCCCCATACTGATAGTACCTACAAAACTAAAATTGATTGAACAAAACAAATTGCAACTAACTAAAATGAATCTTGCTGAAATCGAATTTGCAGAATTGAAAAGTAAAGCAAGGAAATGCAGAACTTGAAAGGAAAGGAAATGACTATTCTACTTTTGCTGAAATAAACTATTAGAAGAATGTTGCAAGAAGAAAATAAAAGAAAGCAGCAATCACAAGATACTCTGATGCTTCCTCGGCAACGGTGGCAAAAAGATGGTGAGCATCAGTATTGCAACAATAATGTTGCAACTTCTGAGCTGCTTTCTTTACTCTTATCACCCTAGTAGTTCGTAACAAACTTGCAAGCAACGGTGTTGTTGCACAAGTACTAGTTCTTACCACAGGTTGTCACTTGGTCAGCTGGCGCAATATCACTAGGAGCTCAAGCCAACTTCTATGGATTCCAGAAGAAGCTCTATATGTAATAAAGGAGAGAAAGACTACTCTACAGATACTACTCTAACTGCAGAAAGGAGAAATACTGAAATGTAAAGCAAACCAAGTAAATCCTATTTAACCAACTAATCCTACTTTTGCAGAAAGAACTATGAAAACCATGAAGAGAATTCCATCTATCTATTCAAAGAAGTAAACAACATCTAACTAAGCTATTTCTGGAAGTAAATGAGAAAACAACATCTTTTTGGATTGATTTATTGTTTATGAATGTGGCAGCGAATAGGTGGTGTTGAAAGGCGGTTTTGGGGCTTGAGAGGATGTAGGATGGTGTGGTTGGATCCTAAGAGGTCTCAGGTGGCCTTCCGGAGGCTTTTCCCACACTCAGCCTTCAAAAGAAAGCCTATAGGAAAATCTACAAGAGGAAAAACAACGTTCTACAGGAGGCCGAGAGCAGTTTTGGCTATTTTGAGGGTGTGAGAATGGGTGGAAAAGTTGGATGAAGGTTGGAATGAAGTGTTAGGGCACCTAGGGTCTACCAAGAATCATTAGGAGAGAGAAAGATGATTGGATTTGCTGAAGGAGAGAGGAAGAAATTTTATGGAAAATGCAGGAAACTAGGGCAGAATTGAGGGGAGACTTCGACAACCTGTAGGGCATGGATCAGATGGAGGATGGGATGACTGATAAGCTAACCTACTGTTATAAAATTTCTGCTGCATAGACAACTGATATTCAACCAATGAGATGAAGCAAGCATTGAAAGAAGTGCATCTAGAAAAACAGATTTTTGCATCAAACTAATCTACACTGTGATCTATGAGAGGAAATGATGAGAAATGTTGCAAGAAAGGAAAGCATGAAAGAGGAATATTGTAAATAAATAAGTGAGCATGATGAAGAAGTTTTGAAGTAAAGCAAAACCAGACTATTAACCAATTAAAAAGCTGTAAACACTAGAAGTCCTATGAATGAGGAAAATCTGTGTTTTTGGGGTAGTAAGAGGGTCTTTGCCTCAGATCATGGTCCCAAAGGGAGGAAGAGAGGCTGAGGCACTATTGCTAGCCTTTTGAATATGTTCTTTACCACTGCTTATCCTACTATAGAGAGCACAAATGGAAGCAAACTACTGAATGATCAAAAGAAACCTATTCTTAAACATGATAGAAATACATCTAACAACAATCTAATCTACAACTGAAATAAAACATACAAATACAAGTAAAGAGAACCTTAGCTACTTGGATGGGGCCCTAACCCAAGAGCTTCAGCCCTCTGAGGTAACTCAATGCTACCTCAAAAAGGATTCCATCTTTATTTCCAAATAATAACAAGATTACCTGAAACTGTCAAAATAATAAGCTTGAAGTTGAGCAGAGTTTACATAAGCAAAAGTACAACAAAAATACAACAAAAATCAGACTCTAGTGAGGCCTTAAGCCTCTCTACTTATACAAATGAAGCTACCAACAACTTCCTTAAAATCAGAGAGCCTTGGCTCCCAAACTAGAGATAATCATCAGTCATCCTCCACTTGCTCGGTTGCCTTCTAGTGAATGATTTGGTTGCTTGTACTCCGAGCTGAAGGAAGGGAAATTCGAAGTGAGGAGTAATAAATGAGGGGGATTCCCTCCTATAAGTCCTCACCTTTGTCCACTTCGAGTTATTGCTACCATTTGTACACTAGATCCTTGACTTTGACTACAAATTTCATCAATAATTTGCATTAAACACATATTAGACCTCATGGCATCATAACTAACTCAACTCACTCTATAAGCATAAATATAATTAGAAAATCATACAATAAGCTAAGAGAATAGTTGATTTGACTAAGTTAGGAGGTAAAATGAGCCCATATAATTACCCATTTATGAGGCTCATCACTTTACCTTCCCTTGGGGGACATTTGCTTACAGGGTCTTACCTTTTGGGTTGTGCAATGCACCTGCCACATTCTAGAGGACTATACTCAACATTTTTTCAGATCTAATAAATGAAGGGCTCGAGGTCTACATGGACAACTTTAAACCTTACGGAGATGACTTCAAGTCGGCATTACAAACATTAGAGAAAGTTCTACAAAGCTGCATTCCTACCAGGCTCTGTTTAAGCCATGAAAAATGCCACACGATGATGATGGAGGGCCTCATCTTGGGTCACTACATCTCAGCAGCTGCAATCCAAGTAGATCCAGCAAAAAATTCAAATAATTCTTTTAATACCTACCCCTTGCACACAAACTGAGGTATGCGGTTTCTTGGGATTTTCTGGCTATTATAGAAGATTTATAAAGAATTTTTCTCAAATTGCTGCAACATTATATGCATTAATAGGAAATATCGAATTCATTTGGACTAACAAATGTGACATTGCTTTTGAAAATCTAAAATGGCTTATATCAACAACCCCAGTATTACGGGGCCCAAACTGGTGTTTTCCATTCCAGATGTCATCCAACACGTCAGACACAACCATTGGAGTAGTTCTCAGCCAAGAGGAAGATAAAAATCCATATGCAATATACTATATTAGCAAAAATCTATCTCCTGCTGAATTAAATTATATTGTTATTGAAAAAGAATTTTTGGCTGTAATCTATGCTATCAATAAATTCAGACATTATATAACAGCATACCCTGTGGTTTTGTATACTGATCACTCTGCTATTAAATATCTAGCTAATAAACCTATTACAAATGGAAGAGTGAAAAGATGGTTGATCCTTTTGCAGGAATTCGACATAACTATCAAAGATCGACCAGGAAAAGAAAATCCAATAGCAAACTTCCTTCACGTATGGATTTGTTTTCCTGTTGTTCCCTTTAAGGAACAATTGCTATTCCCTCTAAGTAAAAGCTGTTGTTCCCTTTAAGGAACAACAGTTTCGTATCTATTTGTTTTCTCATTGTTCCATCTAAGGAACACCTATTGTTCCCTCTAAGGAATAGTGATTCGGTGTGTTTTTGTTTTTCCGATGTTCACTCTAAGGGCAACAATTTCGTATGTATTCATTTTCTTGTTGTTCCCTTTAAGGAACAACTACTATTCCCTCTACAGAACACAAATTGCGCATCCAATTTTTTTTTCCTTATAAGGAACAGTCATTTTTCCCTCTAAGGAACAACGATTTTTTTGGCATGTATTTCCTTTGCTGCTCCTTATAGGGAATAGCTGTTGTTCCCTCTGAGGAACAACAATTTTGGTGTGTAGCTTTTCTTCTTGTTGTTCCTCCTAAGGAACAATTATTGTTCACTATAAGGAACAACACTTTCGTGTGTATATCCTTTTGTTGTTCCCTACAGGTAACAACACCATCTGCGTGTATTTTTCATTTGTTGTTCCTTATAGGGAACAACTGTTGTTCCCTCTAAGAAACAACACCTTTTTTGTGTGTTTTTTTCTTGCTATAAGGAACGACACTCTTTGTGTGAGGTTTTCTTTTGTTGTTTCCTTTGGGAAATAAGCACTTTGTAAATTTTATTTCCTTCCTTTTCTCACTCTTTATGATCCTCTATAGGGAAAGTATATAAATATATGTATAAGGATACAAATTTGAAACTTACTGGAACAAGCAAATCAAATATTATCATCTTTAATGAGATTTCTTTGTATTGATTGAAAAAGGAAGGACACAACCATCTATATCACTTCACTATCCTTATTTTCACTATAAATCAAATTGATTGATTATTTGTACCATGTTGTTTCTTCCGTAACCCCTATAATTCTTTCTATTCATTATCATCAAATAAGTTTAAGGGCATACTTTTTTATATTGATATGTTCAGACTTCTTCCACCATCCCTACTCTTAAGGAGAGTTGAGTCACCCTCTATATATAAATAGGAAGTGATGTTCAAATCTATATAGATATATATATTATATATATATATATATTTATATTATATATATATATATATATGTTTATGTTTATGTTTACTAACAATTCTATGATTTTTTAGATAGAGGATAGTGGGTCTCATCATGAGCCACCCTACCATGATCATATGGAAGTAGCGAGGTGGCATTCTCACTATGGCCACCACACCAAGGATATGGTCCAATGGATGCATCATGAAAACAAATTCCTTGGAACAAGAGGTCTCATTACGAGCCAACCTAGCCACCTTCCACTCCTTCCCAGTGAATGGCAATGTATTCATATGGTTACCAAGCTAGCACATTGGTCTCTACTCTGACATCATAATGCGCTTTCATAATTATACATAGAGGATCATGGTTCCAAAGGGTGAAAAAGCAACTCTGTTGAGGTTATACACACCCACGGGCAACAGAAGCTTTTCTGATGGTATTGGAGTCGTATTTTCAACATCAATAGTTATTATAACTCCCTTTTCTTATTTTTTACCTTTACTACAAAGAGATTATATTCCTAATCTATTTTTGAACCTTTATGCATGTGATATCTTTTAAAAAAAATCAATCATAGTAGTTTAAGTGGAATGATGATGGGAAAGTATCTTTCCTGCGTCAGATGTCCTTTTTCCTTTTCGAATCACCTCACGGCATCTCCACACTTATTGACAATTTTCGTTATAGCTTGATTTCAGCATTCCGATATATTTTGCGATCCTATCATTAATATGCGTACCTTGTCACTTTTCTCACCCCTATACTTCACTACCAGCATGTCATTCCTTCACTCATTCAGTCGACGGCGACCTATCATTTTAAAGGGGGGAGAGGAGAAACCTCTAGTGTATTTATGTATGCATGTCATTCCTTTATTCAATTGTGCAGGGCAATACGACATTCCATGATTACGAAGTAAGTGATACAATAACAAGTCCTAGTTAATGGTATTCATGCCTGTAAAGTATCATCCAAAATTACCATTATAACAACTTGTTATTCCGTCACACGGCTCTGTCTATTGCTGTGATATCTCTACTACACTAACTGTTTGTAGAATCCACGCAGTATAGTAGGAAGAACAATGTGTAGGGAGCTGCTAATACTGGCTGTTTCTAATGCAGCCAGAGAAATTCCAACTCGAGCTGGGTGGATAACATATTTCACACGATTTCAGCAACCTAACAAAGTAATTTCTATTGAATTCCTACAAAATTTATAGAATGGACAATCTATGATAAGAGGGAGGCAAATCACAGTGTCAGATGTGGTGATAGCTGAAGTTTCCAAATTACCAACAGAAGGACCCGTATGGGCTAATAAAAGATTAAAGTTGTAGGATGCTATTGCAATATTAAAGGACGAGGGATAGGACCTAATCATCAAAGGTAAAGGAGTTTGACCATCATCCCTTGGAGAACCGTGGGGAGAACTAGCTAGAGTCATCCAGAGCTACATCACGTGTGATGGGCGAAAAGACATGGTAAGGCCGCATCAACTTAAACTCCTAGCAGTTTTGAAACAAAAATGTTTTGTGAATTTGCCTGCATATTTGAATTTTATGTTGCATGACACCACTGGAAGCATGAAAAAATCCCAACATATAGAAACCGTCGTGAGCCACCACTGCTTGATTAGGCTGATAGTGAGTTACAACCTTGCCCAGCAGCAATCAAGTTGGGAGGAATTAGTATTTTCCATTGAAGGGGGCCTAGCTTGGCCTGTGCCTAACCCTGTTCCGAAAAGGAAGAGGACTACCCTTACAACAAACACTCCCCAAAAGCACAGACATTCTGCTAGGCTGAGGATGGACTTAGGAACAACCAAAAACCCCCAAGGAAGTATTATTCAACCCATAGAGTTGTCTAGCCCGAGAAGTGAACAACAATTGCAGATAGAAGGCTAGGATAACCCTGAGTCAGACCATGGGCAAGAATCAAGGCATTCTGGAGAAGAAAGAAATAAATCAGAACTCCCCTCAACATCAAGTCTCCCAGGTGATTTATTGCATGATATCGAATTGGCCCAAATTTTGGCCAATATGAATGATTTCATACAACCTGAAAGCCTGCTCAATTTGAACATTGGAGCAACCCAATTTGCAAAGAAATATGGCCACGATAGAATTATATCAGAAAACAAAAGTTGCGAAGCAGAAACAAGGGCAGAGGCCACTCAAGAAGAGGTGAACCAACTTGGTGATATATCTCCAGGAGAAACCAAATAAAAAAGGCCTAAATAAAGAGAATGTAGACCAAACAAGAGAAATAGAAACAAACCAGGGAGAGAACACAGTTCTTGTAGAACAAAACCAAGATGAGCAACCGAGCTTGTTAGGAGCAGAGACGATTAGTAGAACAATTGTTCCTCCTAGAAAGTAGAGAGACAAAAGCAAAAATCTTAGGAAGGAACAACAAAGACAGCGGAAAATAGTAAAAATGCTTAGGTGAAAGATAAGAAAGTTAGCAGCAGGGAAGGTTCCAAACAAAACCTTGAAAACAATAAATGCAATCGTCCAAACTGAATTACATGAAATAGAAGCTACAGGGACTCAAACTGATCCTATACTCACTGAACTTGTTAGGGAACAACATGCAATTTTTGCAAAAGTAGCTAACCAAACAGAGGCTATATCTTCTCATGACTTAGCTATTCAGATGGAGATGGTACCCTCCTACAGCACAACTACCTAGACAGAGGCTTGGGCCTCCCATAACAAAAAAACATAGAAAATAGGCATCCATTCTCATAACAGTGGTACACAGACAAATACCCAAGCCAAAGATATCATGGCGAGCAGCGACCCCAGTATAGTGAATCTTCAAGAAGATTTAGCTCAGGCTCGACTTACCATAGAATGACTTAAGCTGGAAATTGTCTCCCAACAAAAATACCAAGAATTATAGAGGCAACTTCAGGACATGAATACATCATAAAGTGACACCTTCAATAAATACCGAAAGGCAGAAGAAAGAATTGAGAAAATGAAGCTCATATTAGAGAAGGTCATGAGTCAAATGGACACTATTTTCTCATTGTAAACTGATGTCTCCGCATGCAGATCCCCTACCAATAATTATGCCTTATTTTTTCTAGAAAGGTAGTTGCAACTGAAAATCAAAGCCATCAGGGCTAGAAAACCTATAGAATTAAAACAATTGAGGATTTCATAAACTGTTACAAACAACATTGGGTAAAAGTTCAGATATTGCTGTGTGAATTTTACTTACATAATTTTGTATTAGAGGAAGTAATCGAAAAGAACACAAGTCCTTTTGTGGGGGATGTGAAATTCCAAGCTTTTATTTCATTTGTTGTCAATCAACTGAAATGGTTCAAGGCTCATAACACATTCCAGAGGCAGGAAAGTGGACTAGACCTTTGGGTCAGAGGTAAACCAAAACACCGATTACAAATGCTGGGCAATCACAAAATTTTGATGAAAAGGGAAGGAGTAATCAAAATTTTGGGGCCTATTCAAAAATAAATTGTCCAAAAGGGAGTAGAATACTTCCTCTCCATTCAGGAAAGCTCCTTGGCCATAGCCAAGTTTAGGTGGACAATTTCCAATAGTAATGCACATAATAGAGAGCTATTTGATTATAAAAATTTTAAATTGGTTGCAGAACGCTTTGTCACTTATAGCAATCTCATCTTAAGAGAAGGTCCTTATTTGCTAGTGTTGGACACCTAATCCTCAATGGGTTAGTGTGGAAGCAGAATAGACAAAAGGAGTCCAAGAGACCATGGGATGTGGAACCCAATGGTCACAACATGTACTATAAATGTAAATCATTTGTTAATAAAAATGTATTCTCATGTTTTATCCTTCATGTTATTCTTGTTTCCCATGTGTGTTTAACATGGTATCAGAGCAAGCATATTCCTGCCCTGCATAATTACTGTGAGCCATTTGGTTTATGGCCTTTATGTGCAGGTTATTTCTGCCATGAATTATGCATTTTATAAATATTTTTTCAGTTAAATTCTAGCTGCAACCTCTATCATTTCTCCAGTCCTATTTTAGTATTCCTGCCTTTGTAACTCCATTTTCCAGCCTGTCAGAACTGTCTATATTCTGCCTGGTTGCCTGACACCTTCTGTGGTAGTTTCATATATGTGTTTTTCTGTCAAGACTGCGCCTTCTGTCTAGACTGTGCCCTTTGTCATATGTGTTTTTAAGTAAACACTGAACGCTGTGGTAGGAATGCTGGTGTTCTTAAAGGTGGACGATGAAATGGCTGAGCTTTATTTTTGAAGCCCATGAATGTTGCGGATTGCATAAGGCATCTCCAGTTAATAATTGAAGGTTATGTTTTTCTACAGCTCTGTGGTTTATTTTCTGCATGTTTGATAACATTATCTCTTCTCCATGTATTGAATAATCCCCTAGTATGTGTTCAAGTCTGTGTTGGCCCATCATTTATGTGTAACTGGTCCTGAGCTGTCAACAATGCTAGGCACGCAGCGAACATAAATAGAGGAATTATTGGAGAAGCCGACAAGATTGATATTGATGCAGTTGATACTAACATATGAGTATTCCCATTGTGGTTACTCTGGGTCCTGTAGAGGAAACAAAAGTAGGAACAGTTAAACCCTATTAGATTTCATCTACTTGGTGACAAAAATTGAATGAGGAATAGGGTTTAATCCTTTGAATACTTGCCTGCCTTGTAAAACTCCTACCTCTTTGATAATGGTTTCCACAAGGAACACTGACTTCGCCCCGAGACTAGAGGCTAAGGCATAGTTATCAGCGGCTCCGGTGCTTGACGGAACAAAATATGCACCGTTCAGTATTAGGTCTCCTGCTGATCTCCAATTCCACTAATTCCATTCTTCAATGCCTGCATACAACCGTTTAGTTACCTGCAATTCATCTAGGGTTTCAGTGGCGAATTCTTTCTAAAGAAAAAGATTTGAAATTACTGATAAAGTATGCTATGATTTTGGTCCGATTCTAGAAGAGGGAACCGGGCTCTGCACCTCCTTAGCGTTGGCGTTATCAGGCAGTATGAATCTATTACCTTCACTATTAATTGTTGGGTTTGCGCTCCCACCGATTGCACACATATCCCAGTGAGTGTACTAGTAGTTCTTGCTCATGGGATAGATATATCTTTGTTGGAAGGCCAGAGACACTACATGTGCATGTGTATCAAATTAATTACGTTTGGGTGCATGCCAGAGTCATCATAGATTGCGTGGGAGCTGAAGACTTTTTCCCATGCATACATCTCTTTCTTTGGGTAACGTGCTAGTCATATTTCAGTGGAGGGCCATCTCAGGTTGTCCCATTTATCACCGGAAGCTGACTGGACGTGTGCTTAAAACTAGAGCCTCAACTGTCTGCGTTTTACTTGGGCATTACATTCTAGAATTTCCAAATGAAGAGCATCACTTATCTCTACTACACAGGCTCTATGTTATTCTTCTTATTGTGAATTATTTCATGTATAAAGAATAAATGATGTATGTTGTTAAAAAAAAATGTGTGTTCAGAAAAGCGAATGTTGCATTTAAGACTATGCCTCTTCAAGAATATCTTATCACTCAAGTTAAAATACCTCTGCGGCTTGTGGCCTTGAAAGTCTCTAATGTCTCGCAAACTTGAATGACTTCATTTATGAAATGTGTAGAGTTTGTTGAGACCTAGATTTTTACAGTGGAGGTTTCAGAAGATCTATATATATACTTGTTATAGTGCCTAACAAAATGAAGCTGACCTTGGTTGAGGCCAAATTTACTATCATTTAAACATCAGTCAAAAATTGACTCATTACAGTGACAGTATAGAGAAGAATATTGTATGGAAGTTGGTCAAATCAAATGATCTTGAAACTAACATGCTATGTTTTGTAGTAGTTTTTGTTCTCGAAGATTTAATTCCCTTCTCCTTCAATAAGACAAGAGGATTGAGGACAGATTGGTGAAGGTTTTGTTTGGTGGCTATAATAATCTGTGTATTGATGCCATGAAAAGGCAAGGGTTTCTCAAGAATAGAAATGCCACATATATATTGATGATGTCTAGTTACAGTAATTAAGGAATAATCAGGTTGTATTGGTACAGTAAGCAAGGTTTCACAGTTGCATTTCCTTGTCACTGTGTTCAAAGCAAGGTTTCAAGGTTTCACAGTTGCATTTCTTTGTCACTGTGTTCTTGTAGCAGTACACTATAACTTTGTAGTTGGAACAATCACTTCACCTTTGATACAACATTTTAGCATTCAAGTGCAGTGATATCAAATACTCATATATTTTACTGATCATTATCAAATACACCATTTCAGTGATATCATCATAGCATCAAATTTAAGGTCTTCAACAGTAACGTAGCTTCATCATCTTATTTTTATACGGATTTTAATTGGTGCTTGTTGGTTGCACATTGATCATTTGCTGCGCATTTATAAAGGATATTGTTGTGCACTCTAAGTGGGTATTACTTTTCTGCATTGAGTAATAGTTGTGATCAATTTTTAAGGTGTAAATCTGACATTGAAGAAAAAATGGCTAGAATCAATGAAGCATTAGAGTTCCTCAAAACTCTGGTATTGTCTACTAATCATGATACATTAAAAGTCAACAAAGTTTCTCTCATAGACATTCAAGTCTGTCTACAAGATGCACAAGAGAAAATTGATTTTTTGTAGCTCGAAACTTAGCAACAACAAGAAGAATTAAAACATAGGAGTCATTTTGACCCTGTTTCTATTCAGAAGATTGAAATAGACTCCCATAAAGCAGCAGTTGTACATGTAGATGCATAAACTCAGTATGCACTTCCCAAGCCCATCATCAGACCTTGGGAACAACTTGTCCACAACAAGCACAGAACTAGTCTTGGATATGAGAAGGACTTGTCCTTTCATATTCCAGACTACTCAAAGCCCATTCAGTTTCAGAGTGCTAGATTCCTTCATGACAATTCACCTCCAACTATTCCAAATTCTGCCCCTCTTCCACAACAACAACAGATTGTGAAATGCCAAAACTGTGACCGAGTTGGCCATTTGAAATATCACTATTTTTATCTTCATCCATGTAAGCACTGATAAAACCACCCATTCTTCACACAGATGCTTCAGAAACAAACGTCCTGCAAAAACAAAGATGCATCTTAGATGGATCGCTTCTTGGCAATGGGCATCAACAGCCAAGAAGATATTCCAATCACATGTCAAAACTTGTTCTAGAGTATTGAACACTCTTGCAATTGAGTTTTCTCCATCATCTCACCTTGTATCTGACAGGGGGGAAATGATGGTCATCTACAAGCTTCAAAGTCACATCAAGTGAACCTGAGCCACAACCTGCCACACCAGTTTCTAAGTTGTAGCCAGAAACAAAGATGCCCCTGAGCATGCCTTCAGTTGGTAATCTGGGACACTTCATCTAGCAGAAGACTTCATCTTCTTGCCAGTTTCGGAAGAATTCCAGGAACAAAATTGAGGACACTTCCTCTAGCAGAAGACTTCATCTTCTTGCCAGATTTGGAAGAGTTCCAGGAATGGCATTAAGCATTCCAAAGTTGTTGGTCATCCTTAAACCATCACAGTTGAGACTTCCCTTTTCAGGTTGAAGTTCTCCCTTTTATGCGGGGTGAGACCTCCCTTTCATGGTTGAAGGTTTCCCTCTTCAAAATATTAGGAACACTTCTTCTAGCAGAATACTTCAGCTTCTTGCTAGTTTTGGAAGAGTTCCGGGAACTGCACTAAGCCTTCCAGTGTTGGTGGTCATCCTTAAACCACTGCCCTTTATACCAACATTTCAGAGAGCACATTCAACCTAGTGCTGCGATGCATTTTTTGCACATTTTGTATTACAGCTCTCAACTTGGACTCATACATAACCCTTCAGATTAAAGGGGGAATGTTGGACACCTAATCCTCAATGGGTTAGTGTGGAAGCCGAATAAACACAAAGAATCCAAGAGACCATGGGATGTGGAACCCAACGATCACAACATGTACTATAAATGTAAATCATTTGTTGATAAAAATTTATTCTCATGTTTTATCCTTCAGATTATTCTTGTTTCCCATGTGTGTTTAACAGCTAGGCTATCGGTTCCGCAACCCTATTTGGCATCCCGCTAAAGGGTACCAGGCTATATATGAACTGCCTGAAGGACAGATAGGGCAAATATTTAAGCTCTTGGCCAAGAACCATGGTTTCAGACCACTTTATGACATCCCTTCTCCAGCTTATTCCTTGACTTCTCTGCATACGAACTACATGGTTTTCGTGAGGACATGAAAAAGGGTAAGCAGGGGAGTATGTTGGGTCATGGAAAAGGTATGCATTTACTATTAAACTCATCATCTTTTTCCTTTATTCTTATCCTTTCTATATCTCAATGCGCTAATCTATTAAGGAATTATGGTAAGAAATGAAGAAATTATCTGCAGTTACGACTTAGCTAATTATTACCTTCCTTTATGCAAGAAAATAACAAAAGGGACAAATGTTGTACCCTATAAAGGAACAACAAACATCGACAAGCTAAGGAAGGAATGCGGCGGTTGCAGATACAGCCAAAAGCAAATCAGCAAGATCAACACAAGAAAGGAAACAATGACTGAAGATGGAAAACTGTTGTGAATTCCTCAAGATCGAGAGATCCTGAGGGATCGTGTTTATCATTTATCTTTGTACCCTTTCTGATTATAAAAAAGAGATGTTTTGTAAGAAGAAAGGGAGGAGGAATTTCTGCATTATTGTAATTGTAATTGTATTCACAGACTCTCATTGTCGAGAAGAACACGAATATATTGTAATGCTCATTCAGTTTGATGATTAAAATATAAGTAAAGCTGTTGTTCCCTCGCATTTCTTGAAGTAACTTAGCAGTGTTTTGTTGGTGGCTAAGGGCCCAACCTCTGGTGGATTCAACTGCTCTTCTTGTGTCATACATTTCCAATTCTTGCAAGTGTGATGGTTTGCTAGTATTCTTGATTTCTGTGATTTTATCGCTGTGCTATTTATTATTTTCCAGTGTTGACAGAATGTTTTTACTTTATATAATTTGCAGGATTGTCATTGATTCAATTTTCTTTCATTTCAAATCAAGTTTCTTAGATAAATATTCTGCTTTATATAATCAACTGTAAAGAGTATTAACTATAGCTTTTGAAACTCTCATATTGATATCGTTTGTTGTTTAGATTAATTATTGAAGATTGGGTTTGATTTAGATCAAATCAGTTAAAGAGGGATGAGTTATCAATATTGTACTCTCAACTGATGTTGTTGTTACTTTGATGAATGTAAGATTTGATGTCATTAAAGGATTGAGTTTTCTTTAGTTGCAATTGGAATTTACTAGATGCATCCATTTACTCTTGTATTTAAAATATCTATACTGCAATTTAGAAACATTACTCTTTGAGTTAAATAGCAGCCACACACTGTGTTCACTCTTGAAATAAGAAGACTTGCCCAGATTAATAATTAATGTGAGGATAATTAGGAGTTTAAAAGGCACCTTTTATCGACCAACAGTAATGTCAAGGTTCAGTCTCTTCACGACTGCCTTTGGAATCAAATTATGGGATGCCCCTGAGTCCAACATAGTGTTATGCAATATTTTGTCATGAATTTTTAGGCTAATATAGAAAGGAGGAATTCCCCCTTGCTGATGAATACTATTGGCCTCAGGGCCAAACAATAATTTAGGTTGATCATCATTTAAGTTAACAACATCCTCTCCCTCTCCTATGTTTAAAGTTTCAATTATCTGTGACCTATATGATTCATCCTTTACTAGTTCGATCAAAAGAACTGATATCTTTAATTTTTCTATTTTAGTTTTGATGTTGAAAGGGAGTTGAGGTTTGTTTGTTTGATTTAGATCTTCCTTAACATGTGCATTTTGTGTGTCCTTATCTTGTTTCTCAGTACTATGCATTTCAATATGTGTTTCTACTGTTTTGCCTTGATTTCTCTTATTTTGATTGTTTTCAGTGATTGTCTCTGTTTGAGTTTCAGTAGAGGTTATATCTACAATTTTAGGGGTAGAAGTCTCTAGTGTTCCCCTAGGGAGGATTTGTAACACTTTGTTAATTGGAGCTTCTTTTATTATCTTAGTCTGGGTCTGGATGGATCTTTTAATGGGAGTCCCCTTATTCTTTTTACTTCTCAAGCTATATTGTTTGTGTACCTCATATATAGCTGACTCATATCCCTATTTAAAATCAAAGGATTCACTAGATTCTAACTACAACTGCTGCAACATATATAACTCCTATTCTTCTTGAGTGAGAAAAACAATGTCTTCATCTTTGGTTTCTAGTAAGTTAATCTGGGTATCATCCTCTCCTTCTTGGGTCTGTGAATCCTCAACATAGTTCTCTTAGAATGGGGGACTAATATGTTGATTTGGTGTATCATTCTTTCCAGCGTTAGGGTTCTTCCTAAAATTTGGGTTTCTTATTGGGGGTGGTTGTTGTTTCTCCCATTGATTTTTCCTCTCAATGTTTTCTAATCTATCCATTATTCTCTCTAAACTCCTAGCTAAAATATCTACCTTTCCATCTGAAGTGGAAGCTTCCTCTTTAAATACAACTTTCCTTTCATTTCTCATTCGGGCTTTCTTGGCTAATAGGTTGGCTTTACACTAACAACGTTGCTTTGCATTTTTTCAAGTGTTTCAAGGTTTCTTTCCCTTAACTGGTATGACATGTCAGCGTCAAAACCATCAGGGAACTTAATTAATGCTAGGTTAGGTGGAGGTTTAATGTTGGCTGGAATTGCATTGTAGATACTATTAAACCTAGTGAAATAGTCCTGAACTGACTCATTAGGAGCTCTTCTAATGTTTTCATATTCAGAAAGTATTTGCAATGGGTTTTTCTTTCTCTCCCATCTATCAATAAATAATCTATGAAAATTGGCTAAGTTTGCAATATGGTTGGTAGGAAAGGCTTTGAACCATTTCTTGACATCTCCAGTTAAAGTTTGGGCAAACAATCTCATTTGGACATCTGCTTCATTTATCTCATGCAACTCAAAAAAGTCATACATCTTGTTTACATGTTTTTGTGTAGTGTAATGACTAGTAGCATCAAACAGGAATATTTTACTCTGATACTTTGCGGGCATGGCATGGAATTGTGCATGTAAAACTAGAGGTGCATCTCGGTTTTCAATTGCTATAATTCTAGCTTGAATAGGGGGTAAATTTGTCGTACTTGAGGAAGGACTTGAAACTAATGGGGGTGAACTAGATGATGATGATGATGATTGATTAATAATTGGTTTAGGTGATTGGATTGTGGTAGATACAATTGGTGAGGTTGTGGTAAAGGGAGGGATATTTACAGTGAGTGAATTTTGTGCAGAAACTTTAGGGGCAGCAGTATTAAGGGCATCTGTTTCAACATATTCTTGAAGGTAAAAATCACCTATATTACTTATCAATTTAGAGGCCCAATCTTCTATATTGTCAAAAGTCTCTATGAAAAATTGATCTAAATCTGAATGAATAATCCTTTTTTATTCAATGAGTTCAACAAACTCAGGGTCTAAGACTATTTCATGGATTGCATTCATAGATTTACTTCTAAATAATGAGAGGTCAAATGACAAATCAAAAGGGATGTCCTCTAAAGTTGACAACTCTTCAGGGAGTGAATTGACTCTCACTAATCGGCCACTACTTGCTTGAGTTTATGTTGTTTGGGTTTCCTTAGAATTCTGTCTAGGTCATCAACTGTAGTTGCATGGTTTGGATCTGGGTTTGCCCTGGTCTAGTGAATCTTCTTAGGAGCCAAAATTGTAACTTTTTAAACTGTTTTCATGAAAATTTTCAAAATTGACTTCAGAAAATGACCTTAAGGGGCTCAAGATTAAATTTAAGGTTTCCTTAAAGTTTAATGAGACTGAGGATCGAAGTCCCCAGTATGGTTTCCATAAATGTTATCACTCTGATATTTCTTTTGAAGTTAATGAAGAAAGAAAAGTCAAAGGTAACCACAAACCACTTTTGGAGATCAGGACCTAGCCTTCCTGATGCTCAAAGAGGGCTCTCTCTTTATAATTTAACTTTGTTTTAGTTAAGATGATTTTAGGCTAGTTATTACATGCACTTGGGTTTTGTTTTGAAATTGGGTGGTGGGATCACTTTACTTAGATGAACAGAGTTTTTCTTCTACCATTGGGTGATGGAGTCGAATGTCAGACAAACAAGATTGGATTTAGTTCTAAAAACAGTGTCTACAGGGCAAGATAGATCTGTTACTGTAGATCTCAAAGGCTAAATGGTGAAATGGTTTCAAATCGGATCCAAGGTGAAATTAAGGGTTCCCTAGGCCGGACTCTAGAAGGAATGAAAGAAGTCAACCGGGATGGGAGAGCAATTAAGGGTTTTCAAATCTAGGTATCAGAGGAAAACATGTAAATGACTAACTGTGCAAAACATAGTGTACTTAAACAAATTCTGAGTGATATCTCCAGTTAATTCATTCAAATTTAGAACAAATTTAATATTATGAAACACATAAGAAGGTAACAATATCAAATAAAGAAGATACTTCACTGCAAATGGCTCATCTCATGAATCCTGTAGCGAAACACTTTTATTACTTGCTCCAGTATGTTGACTTGAAAATGGTACAGTCACCCTTAGGTTTAAGATAAAAAATCTCTACAAATGTAAAATAATCCACCCTAATACTTCGAATTATGAACTATTTATACAAAAGGAATTGCAAAATATCTAAAAATGCATTCATAACTAATCTAGGAAAAAAGAAATATCTTATTGCAAGAATATAAAGACAGCTATTGAATTGTTGCTTGCTGTCCCCGTTATTTAGGTTCTGCTGGCTTTTCTCTTTGATCTTTTTCCCTTTATGCTGCTTGGTTGTTTGGTCTTCACACTGGATGTTCTATTTTACTTCAACCTTTCACCTGATACTCTTTCATATTATACTCTTTAACCCTGCTGACCTGTCAATATCCTTTTACTGTGTTGTTTTACTTTTTACTGTACATTTATAATTTATTGTGTATTTACTATAGCAAATCATTTATTTTTTCCCATGTTTCTTCATCTGGTGATTGGATATTGAGCATATTTCTGTATATCTCATCTGACTCTGTATATTTGGCAAAAGTGGGCTTTTTAATAAATAAGTGTTTTACCTCATGCTGGAGGTAAAACAAGTTTTCAAAAGTTTCGTACAACACTTTTCCTGTTGGCATGCCCTTCATGGATGAAGTGATTACTTGTTCTCTGGTCACTTCCTTGATCTTCTTGTTGTAATCTTCTTGTGTCATTAACTTGTCATTTTTACTAAGGGATTAGGTAATCCATTTTCCTTTAAAAGTTCAAACTTAGCCATGAACTTGTCAATGGCTAGATGCATGTTTTGACACTTATCTTCTAAATTCAACATCATATTCCTCTTAGTAAGGACTTTTCTAACTTCCAAAATTGTACTTGTCCTCTCAGGTATCTCCAATTCTTGCAATTCATACTTATTCTTGTAGTTGAGGAAGTGGATGATTTTTGCTACTTCCTCTTGCATATCTCCAAGTTTTGTTTTAACCCTTTCAATGGCTTCTGTAGCCTCCTTTATTAAATCAATCTGCTCAAAAATGACCTATATGGATGGCTAAATATCATTGACATAGTCAATGATATTGGCCCACAGTTGCTCTTTCACCTTTCCTATAGGTTCAGTCAATGTCATTTCTTTCTCCAGGATTTTTATCCTATCATTCATCCTTGTAGCCTTTTGTTGTTCTTCTTTATGCATGATCTAGGCAAGTTTCCAATCTGTCTCCACGTTGGTGACTTTCTCATTAAGTTTGATCATATCATTGGTCTGAATGGACATTTCTTCCATTGCTTTGACCAGCCTGTTTTCTTCTTCACTTATGGAGGATGTTGTTGTTGAACTTGTTGCTGATGTAGTCTGTGCAGATGTTGGTAGTGCAGTGGCCATTGGAGCAGTGGGAACTAATGTTGCTGCCAAAGTAGAAGGTACAGTTGTGGTCACTATTGGAATGACAGTTTCAGGATCATTATCAATACTAGCTTGTTTGAATTGAATCAAGCTATACAACTCCTTCTCCGTCTCCTTTAACTGGTTATTTAGTTGCAGCACTAATTCCATCATTTCCACATGATTGGTCTCGATTTCCAGGACTTCCTTTGTCTTTGGGTGTTGCAAATGAGGCAACTTGAGTTGTTTCTTGAGGGCTGCTATGTCCTCATTCTTCTTTTTAATCAGTTTCTCTGTGGTCTTAACATCACTTGGGTCATAGCCCAGTTCAATAACCAAGTCCTCCAAGGACTTTATTGGTGTCTTTAGCCTGTGAAGAGGCTCTCTCCAATTTGTATTGAGTTGTTACACTATCCAATGAATCTTGAAACTTGTAAGCAGCCATGGCCTTTGTTGTGAGGGTGGAGTAGATAATTTCTCCATCCTGCTTGTGAAATTCTATCTGATCAATGGGATGAACATCCCTGGCCAAGACCTCAAAATTTGTCTTCTTGTAATCTGATGAGGTCTTTGGGCAAAAATGAGACCTGCATTTTTCCTTCTTTGATGTCAAAGGCTGACATTAGTCTAGTTTTCTTTGGTGGTGTGAGCTTGAGGTATTGGGCATATGTCTCTACCTTCAGTACTCATTCCTCATCTTTATCTCTTTAAAACTGTCTTTGATGTATTTTTTCCTTGTCAGCTAGCCTGACAGAGGAAGAGATCTCCATACTCGGTTGTCTATCTATCAATTGTGTGTTGGATGTTGAGGGCTATTGTGTTTCCTCTGATGAAACTTCTTCTTTACCTTTCTGTCCCATTGCCTCGATGTCAATTATTTCTTCTAATGCAATGTTATCCTCATGTTCAAAGATATGATTCAACTTGGGCCTCTTGCTTGGCTCAACCAACTCATTAGTAGTCTCCATGGCAGAGCTAGATGCCTCATCCTTGATCCTCTTAGGATTATTCTCCTCATTTAGTGGAGTCTGTATGACAGGATGAATGTTCATTGGCCCTCCTTGTTCTAGAACCTACATGAAATAGTTGTGATCAAATTGTCTTTCCAAATCAATAAGTGTATTCTCTATAGCTGTAACAGTGTTGTCCATGTCAATCAAAGTATTCTCCACCCACTCATACTAGTTAGCAAACTATTAAATGTTAGGCCTTGGGTGGTGGATGTATGCTCCCAACTTGACCTTGAGTCTAAGCTTGTTTATGACCCCATGAGGGTCATAGTGCCAGATGAAACTGTTTCTGAATTTCATTAGTTGAAGTAACCTGTCAGCCTCTAGTCCAACCTCTCTATTGTTGCAAATAAATGGGCCCATTTGGTTCTTCACTTTGAATTGGGTTCTCTTCCTATAAGCTAGGAAGTGGATCTCATCAGAGCTGATGATTTGCCTGAAGTAATCAAGAGAAAATATCCTCATAGGGAGGTATTTGGGCAACTTGTAGGGGGCTAGCTCACAGCCATAAATTTTCATCTCAGTGTGGTTTTGGTATAATTACCAATCTCCCATGTTGTTTTTCTTGGTCAATTGCAGTACTCTCTTGATCTCTGGGTTGATTCTAGGCTAAGTCTTAGAAGTCAGCATGTTCATGACTGGGTATACAAAAGAGTCTATGAAGTCTTTGTAGGTGAATGATGTGGAAAACTTGTGGACCAAGGATGTCCAGTAGATGACTGATCTCTCCTTTCCTTTGGTGTCCAATTTCTGGATCCTCAAAGGGAACTTATCTATCTGGTAATACAAGAACATATGAAACAACACTGAAGAGTATTTGAAAACTCTTTTAGTGGGCAATCTAGTGAATTGTTCATGCATTATGTCTGCAATGAACTGGGCATAATCATACATAATAGCAGGAAGATTTCCTAGAGTGAAAATGGACAAGAAGGCCATGATGACCTCATCCACATGCTCATCTGATGTGTATCCTAGGATGCATGAGAGCATGGTGATTATTCTCTTGCCAGTCTATGAAAAATAGTGGCAACATAGGGTGGAATGTCTGTAGGAGTATGTCTTTCCTCAATGATGAAATTCTGGAAAATTTGTTTGATTTTAACTTGGTCCAGTGTGATGTACAGGTGCAACAGGTTTCTAATGGACAAAGGAGTCAGATTAGGACTAGGCTGGATTTGTAACATCTGGTTGATGGATTCAGCAGTAATGGTGAATACTATCTCATGGTTTGGTGCCTCAATATCTCTATGGATTGGAACATAATAGGCATGACAAAAATGTACTATTTCTGGGAATGGGCGAAGTTCTGGTAATGTATACATGGGAAAATTGGATTCCCAAAGGTTGATGTCATCAGCATGGTTTAGGAACCTATCCTTAGCCTAGTAGTGGATTCTCAGAAGGTGGCCTGGAGTGGCTGTGTCTTTAATTTGGAAATACCTGTCTGCCAGGGCCAAATGTTCAATGTCCAACTGAGGGGTTGAGACCGATCTGACATCCAAAGAGGTCACGGTAGCCATGTTTGTGATAAAATATGGGAATTGGGCTTATAGAGCTCGTGAAAATGAAGTCTTGACAACTTTGGTACAGGGTAGGGTAATGACAATTTTTTAGGATAGGGGTTTTGGTATTGGAGGGGAAATACTCTCAATTCAATGGAAATTTATTAAATTCAATCAATTTAATGTTTGAATTTACTATATACTTTTGAATTTGAGAGGGTCATTCTGGTTCTATGTCAAAATACCTAGAATTTATGGTTCAAGTTGCAAACTAGTTTTGAATGGTGGTTGTAGAGGGTTCTATGGCTTCAGTCGTGCACTGGAGGGCTGAACTGGGCTTCCAGAATGTGTTCGAGATGTAATTGGTAGTCGGAACCGGTTGCAGGAGCTCAGGGGGTGTAGTAAAGCTTAGAATGCTTTCGTAGAGTAAACGAGTGAAAAAGGGTGAAAATGGGGGTCTGCAGCCTTTTAACTGGCAACAGTGTAAAATTGGCACAAAAACTCATTTAATGAACAATAACGGTTTTTGTTTCGACGGGGAAGTAGTTTAGGGAGCCATCGCACCGCTTTTGAGTGATGGGTGGTATTTTCCCAAGAACACATGACTTAACGCGGTGCCGCCACATAACCCAGAGGGGCCCGAGCAATATTGCCCATATCGTGTTCTCTCGGGCCAGTAAATATAGGGAGATGAATGGGCACAATATGGGCGAGGGCTATAGGATCTGGGGGTGTAAGATCTAACGGCCATCGCGTGGCAGAGATGCACGGTAGGAGATGGGAGCAGATGTTAGAAGGGCCCATGGGTTAATTACCCTTAAGTGTAATTAATCAATGGATAAATGTGAGGTTATTCTGTAATGTGGGTTTATGGAGTATAACGGGTAAAAGTGAATTTGCGGGGTTAATTAAGTAATGCGGGAGGGGAATAATAGTTAGGATAAGAGGTTTTAGTGGGTTTTTTGGGAAATTAGTAAAGGAGAAATTATTTTTTCATGGGGAAAGGGTTTCACACTAAGGAAAAGGGTCTTTTGGGGCAGGAGAATGAATTTGGATGGCAATTTGCTAGGGAATGTGTGAAACCAAGGGCGAAGGGTAAAAATGAAGGGAAAAGGGATTTACATAAGAAATGAAGTGGTAAAAGGGGAAATTAGTTAAGTATGTAGTGAGGGGTGAAATGAAATGGGGGAAGTTAACCAAATGAACTTATGAGCATCCTTTTTCTTTCATAACTGCTCCTGCACACTGAAACACATGATTAAACATGATAGAAGTGCTTATGCCTCAAATAGCTTGTATTTCTACAACCTTTCTTCTACTTACCCTAGCATTTTTTCTTCACTTTGTTGGGTGCACTTAAGCTAGCAATGATCCGGATTTAAACAGGAACGCAATAGATTACAGAGATAACCATAAATACGGAGATGTGATAACCATAAATAAAGAGTTGCAGCGGAAATAATACTTCATTTCATTAATGGAAAATACCGAAATATGCTTACAACCAGAAATGGAAATAACCCAGCTAGG
>APFE030707653.1:105857-164699 GCA_000404065.3 Pinus taeda
TTTACCCTCGAAGATGGGGATTTCAAAATTAACTTGTACCTTAAAGGGCGTGGCGTTTCCAGAGTCGCCGCTGGAAGCCGATGCGTCACCTCTAGGTAGCCACTGAAGGATCTGTGCAAGACTGTCCATCATCGCGTTCCGTTGTCGCTCAAGGGCTTCTTCGAGCAAGATTTTGATAGGATCTCCTGCTCCCTCGTCTTTCTTCTCATCTGCCATTGGAGGCCGTTGGGATTTTCGAGGCTGGTCTTGCAAAGGTTCGACCAGTTCAAGCCCTAACTCCTTATATCCTGACCTCGTCGGGGACATGCAAAGAAAAACCGAGAAAAAGCAGACCGCTCTGATACCACTGATCCGGATTTAAATAGGAACGCAATAGATTACAGAGATAACCATAAATACAGAGATGCGATAACAATAAATAAAGAGATGCAGCGGAAATAACACTTCATTTCATTAATGGAAAATACCGAAATATGCTTACAACCAGAATTGGAATAAACCAGCTAGGACGATGGTAGCTTATCTCTGAGAAGAGATGTGCGGCTACATGCCTCTGAACTGTTCCGAACTGTGTTACAATGAGGCTCGAAGGCCTATTTATTGTTGAGAAACAATGGAAAACCCTTCACATTCCAAAATCTACCCCTAGAAGATGAAACGCCAAATTGTGGGCCCCGTTTTGGGTAAATTGGTACATCAATTTCTCTGGGTCGTAACTTTGGCATACGATCTCCGTTTGACGCGTATGATAGCTCGTTAGAAAGATCTATTCGAGCACTATCATTGTTGGAACAGGTAACATCAGTCCATTGAATGGATCGATGTTTCCCCCGGATTCCCCAAAAAACGTCGTTTAGGGCCTCAAAACGGCTCCGGAAGTTCAGGACCCGAAAAATTGCTAAAAATCGTAAGTTGTGCTACAATTAAGGAAACTGAAAAAGCTGAAAGAGACAATTGTGGGGGTCCAAATGGGATAGGTGGGTGGCCACCAACATCCACCTGGATCAAGCAAACCCTTTTCCTTCCTTTTTCTTTTGTGAAACAAACTATCTACTTCTAACCTTATATCTTCCAAGGGCTCAGATTAAACTGATGAGCACATTTTATTTCTCTACCTATCTACTGATCTACCAAGATTAAATTGTTTGGCTAGATCTTTATTCTCTATCTATAAACATAAAATTCAAAGCATGAAATAGGCAAGATTAAATAGTTTGACTATCATGGGTTGTGGCATGTTTGACAAGTTGCACACAACCATTATTCTAACTAGTAAAGTAAAGAGTAGTGGCACTTGGACTCGCACACTTTCATGATATGTTTTTGTTTGGGGTTCATAATTTTTCATTTTTTTATATTTTTCTTATTCTTTTTGTCCTTGTATATTTCTTTTAGGACATACCCTCTTTACATTTTTTAATTTTAATATGGAAAACATTTGCAGAAAGCAAAGGTGTGTACAATATTACAAGACTTAACCTTAGCCAATTCCAAATTATGAATCCTATCACTATAGGACTCTAATAATCTCCACATAAATTCCTCAACCTTAACATTGCATGCAAAGAAATCCAAAATTCAAGAAACATAAATTAGTTGGATTCTACAACAACAAACGTATGGCAAGGATGAAATATTGACCAAATTTAATTATCACAAATGAAGCATACAAGTTGAAATTCACTTCCAATTAAGGAGAAATTTGAAGGAACAAACTACATTTAAGTTTTTCTAAGTTTTTTTTTTTAAAGAAATTTCAAAGCTATGAAGTACCAGAATTATAATATAGAGCTACATGATATTTTTAGGGTTTTCAAAGTTGAATCTTAATAATTATTCAAATCTATTAGCACTACGGTTTCTTAAGAATCCACGAATGTTTCAATGGAACTAAGAAACATTTTCATTCCACTAGATATTTTATTTTGTTCACCTAAAGTATAAAAACAATGTTGGTTATTAAATCCTTTTTCAATTCTGCAAGGAGATTCTATCCATGATTTATAATTCTATTTAGTTATAGAATATTATAACACTTTAATATTCTTATGGTCAAAATTTTGAATATTTTATAGTAATATAAACCTTTCAAATGTCTTGATAAAGTCGACAATGAAAACCACTTTCACAATTAAGGTTTAAAAAAAAAATACTTCAATGGTTGTAAAGCTTGAACTAGTATAGAGAGTCACAAGTTTAGCCCAAAAACTATCAAAATACTCCAAGAATGAGGTTGGATGGAGTTTGTAAATGAATTTCAAGGTTATCATGTTGCAACAACTAGAGAATTTCCACATAGCTTTGATCAAGTAAAAACTAAGGTTTTCAATTTAGAATTACACGTATCAGAAGATACAGTTTCTCATGTGACAGCCATAGGTTTTCCAAAGGTGGGTAAAAGAGGTGGGTGAAATACGGTTCAAAAACATGTAATTTAGAGATAAAACATGGATCCCCTTTCTCAAGGAATCTAGAGCATCAATAAACTAGACAAATGGAATCACTAGAAGTTGGCTTAAACATCCTTTGTGATATTCCTTGACTTAGAGTTGATATTGTAAGATTGTATATGGTTAAAGTGTGGTTATTGCTTTAACTTTGAAGACCTATTTGGAAAATAGTTTATCAGTATTATATTACTAATAAATATTAAATGTAATTTTATTATTATTATGTTGTTAATAAAATAAAAGAATTTAAAAATTAATGTTGAAACTACAATAAGCCGAAAGAGATAATGTTGCAAGTTAATGTTGGATATTGATTACCCTTATTCATTAAGTCCTAGGCATCTCATCTAAATTATTAGATTATTAATGATCATGAAAATTATTGATCATTAACTTCCCTAAAAGATAGGATGTTGTCTTTGAGAGTGGGGAAGTGGAGCTCATAAATGAGCTAGTAACTACCTACCATCTATTGGAAGAGGTGGTGGTAGTTACTAACTACCAAATGTTTTGGTAAGGGGTATTCTATTTTGTCTTTTGTTGGATTAAATTCACATAGTGGTAAATTGGCAAGAGGCAAAAGGTGACAAGATAGCTAAAGAAAAAAACTTGCAAACAAAGTGCTTGGAGGGCTTGTTGGAGAAAAGTGTCAAGGATGGGTGGAGTTGGTTAGCTCCAATATTAACTTCCAGACTCATAATTTTCAAGTTGGTACTATGAAATTTTAACATGTGATTTTTTATGAAAGGAAATAGTATGATGCTTAGTATTTGTAATTTGGTGCAATAGAAAATAAATTTCTAATTTGGTGCAATAGAAAATAAAATTTCAAATGATTAGGCTAGCTAGAAAGATAAAGAGTTTCAATTTCATTCTTAGAATAATAGCAGTAAACACACACACACACACACACACATAATTCTTTAAAGGAAATTATTCCCTAATATAAACACATTGAATGTATATTTTTCAAAATTTAAGATGTGATTATGGTAAAGAGGAATCAAATAATCAAATGATATGTTGATGATTAATTTTTTATTATATTAGATTATCATATTTTTTTATACATGCATGTTAGTTATATGGACTATGCTACTCTAATAAACCAAAAACAGAATAAAATTGGACTATGCTACTCTAATAAACCAAAAACAGAATAAAATTTAGCTATAGGAGTATACTATGTAATAATGTAGTTTGAATAACATTGTAAAACTAAAAGTATTAAACTCAACGAAAGGCCAATGAAAAATACATTACAGTAATAGGAGGAAATAATATTTGAGAAAATAGATGTTTTCAATAAATTAACATATCTCGTATTCATTTACAAATAATTTTAGTGCTAGAATCGTAGTGATGGTCAAAGATTGTGATAATAATAATAAATAAAAATTACAAATGTTCAAAGTTTGGGATAAAATTTCCCTTAACTGAATATATACCAAGTTGAAAGCCTTCAAAAATATTAAATCCTAGCATGAAGTAGTACTAGGTAAACATTTTATTAACTAAATATAAATGATAAAAAAAATATGGCATCTAGTCCTCAAACACAAAAGTCGAATGTCTTGAAAGTTGTAGAAGAGTCAAATCAATAACCTCTAAGGAAAAAGTTTCAAAATTGTCTCAAGGACTTATTTACCTACATGAAACAAAAGTTATATTAATGTTAATAAGCAAACAAAATACTTAACAAAAAAGAAAGAAGAAAAAATGAAATTACAAAATAGTTACCTAAAATAAATACATAAACCAAGCACTTTGTTAAACCCTCTACAAAACTAATAACAATCATTAGTAAATGGTATTTTTTACATCTCTGGTCAAAATTCATAAAAAGTTCCAGAAACCATTTGAATGATAAATTTGAAATATGTTAGGGATTAAACCCTTAAGGAATTCAAATAAATATGAATGAATCCAGTAAGAATATATAGATAAATATAGATGTGTAACAAACTCTGTACAATAGAATTATAACGCAAAATATCTCATAACCTAGCCTATGAATATATAAATATATTACCTGTACATGAAAAGAAAATCGTCATGCTTTGGACTTTGGCTAAATAAAACTCATCGTAGAAGAAAACTAAAACATCTTAGGTCGATTTAGCCAAAGAATCCCTATAACCCTCCACAGAATGATTAGTGTTTAGTTTTTAATAAACTAAAAATGAAAAAGAAATTAATTATATGGTTTGAATTGTTTCCTGAGCGAACTTGTATATTGTAAGCAAGCATCCAGCTTCTGCTGAAAAATCCAGAAAAATTAAGTAAAAAATAGAAAATTATGAAGAGTCGTGACCAAAAGGAGCGGCAAGATAAGAAATGAAACCTGAAAATGAAAAGAAAACAAAAGCCGTAAATTTTTTTGTAATAAAAAGAGAAATTATTATGATATGATGAAAACAATGTTCGTAAACTATGTAAAACAAAAAGAATACCTCCAAAAGAAGCACCAGCACCAGTTCATGGAAGTGATCCTACCACCAGTTTTCCATGTTTACAAGTGGGACCGTAAAATCCATAAACACATGCCATTATAGTAATATGTTTTGGTCACAATGAATGTTGATAGAACGATAAGTGACCTCGTGAACTTGGGTTCAACCCTCACATATAAATTGAGCAATTTATATAAAATGATATATAACCAAACCTTTTGTCCCACAGGGTAATAATGGGCTTAATAAAATAATTATAACATAGAAAAATATAATAAAATCATGGTTACTTAATATGCTTATTGGTTGTTTTGCGAATATTGTTACATAGGAGGAAGTAAGAAGATTTGGTAGTGCCCCAAGGGTTAGCTCAATCCGTCAAGCCGGGGCCTCGCCAATGGGAGGTCACAGGGTCGAGACCCGAAAGCTCTTGGGGTCAAGTCAGTAAATGGGCCGAGGGATGTGACCCCCTTCGGGTGGGGTCCACCCTAGCGTTGTTCGATTCTGGACGTAGCGGACCCACTGACCACGAGTATCCGTGAACCAGTGGTGAAAAAAAAAAAAGACTCGGTAGTGAGTCTAATAGTGTGTATATTGTAGTAACTTATCAATATTAATTTTAAGTGAGAAAAATGGATTTAGGAAGGTTTAAATTTATATAGAAAAAATAGTATAGTGTCAGAGGAAGAGGAAGAGGCTTTTAAGTGTAAATGAAATAAATTGAAGATGCAATTTTTTTCACAAATTCATTATTGTAAAAGAATATATTGATAAGGATGTTAATGTGCAAATAAGAGGGTATGAAAAGAGTAATTATCTTTATCTTATCTAGTTAAAAACAAAAAAAGGTGTGATTAACAAGGTCCATTGCATCTTTGAAATGAATCGCCATACTTGCTCATCATGTATATTATTTATCAAGGGAGGTATAGCATCATCTTTCTTTATCACATTAGGTTACTTGAGCGCCTTAAAGAGGAAAATATCACCCATTTACATTTCTATTTACTCAATGGCCTCACTAAAATGGCCAAGAATGTGAAAAGATTGCCAAAAAATGAAGAAAGAATTGTATATCATAATGGGTTGATCAAAATGATTATACAATTTGAGCTTTCGAAAGTTGACAAAACTTGGAAGGATTTTCTTGTAACAAACAATTTTTGAACAAACTACTGAAAATGATGAACCATAAATGGAAGAACAAGAGGTGCAAGAAGTATCCCCAACTCTATCAAACTAGGAAGGCATAGAAAAATATCAAACAACCTATTTTCAACGGCACAAGGTAACCAAGGCTATGAACAATAGGGTAGAGAAAAAGTGAATAAACTTTTGAGGAGAAGAAATCTTTTGCTAAAGTCACTACAAAAACCAAGAACCATAATTTACTTAGCCACCACTTCTACTCAAGAGGTGGATCAAAGTCAACAAAAACTCAAGGACAAAATAAAGGATATGGAGGTTGTAGATGAGCATAATAAAACATTTTATTATGAGCATGATCAAATAGCTTATGAAGAACCATTATCCACACATGAGACACCATAAGAAGAAAATATTGAAGAAGTATGGAAAATTTCAGAGGAAACCAAAAGAAAATCTCCTATGTCCATTACCCCTCCTTCCAAGACTAAAATATTGAAAAAGAATAGAAAAATAAGAAAATTGAAAAGAGAGGTGGAGGAAATGTTAGTACTTGAGAGGTATATGAAGGCTCAAAATGAATTATTTAAGTAAGATAATCAATGAGGAGAATGAAACAAGAAACCAAGAGGCTAAAAAGGACAATGTTCTAATTTCCAAACATGCATATAAATGGTTCCAACAAAAGAAAGCCTTGAAAGCCATGAATTGAATCTTAAGGGTAAGATTACTCATACAGCGAGAACAGGTTCATAGAACAATTATGTCAAATGTGGATGTTCTTTTGGAAGCAATAGGAAACTTGTGTAATCAAATTTTATTACATGAGGACATACAACATCTCTACTCTAGGGGAGATGTTGGGTCTAGTTGTCGGTGCCTATTTTTCCTTATATTAAACCCTAATATGTCTTATTAAATCAATCTTACACTTCATTTTCCCTACTTTATCATCATTTTGGCTTAAAAATACGTAAAATTGTATTAAAAAAAATATTTTCTATTTATGAATTTTTTGCAAAGTTTGTGCATCAAATAGTCAATTTTACCATAATTGTAAGAAAGTAGGGTTTCTTGTAATTGCTTGTTTGTTGGAATATGTTCAAGCCAACTAGGTGAAATCTAGAAAATGTGTTTTGTTCCTTGATTTCCATGGATAGATAAATTCCTATTGTTTTAAAAATACTCATTCCACACATGCCCAATCAACACATGGTCAACTTTGCCAATTTTTAGGAAGTGCCTTGTTTTAGGCATGAAAATCAGAACTTTTTTGGAATTCATGGGATTTCCCTTTATTTTTTACACTCCTAGGGTGGAATTCAACCTAATTAGTTGTCTAAAATAGTAATTAGTCAATTGGGTAGAACTTTGATAAGATTTTAGTTTCAAACTCTTATATATATATATATATATTATATATATATATATATATATATATATATATATATATATATATATATATACATGTGAACGCATTTAGGGAGTTCATTTCCAAAATCTAGCTTTGAAGCTTTTTGCTTGAGTTTCAACTCTTAAGTGTTCTATTGTATCTTTGGACTAGTTTTATTTATCAATATATACAACCTCATTGAGTTTTTCTAGTTGAGTACTTGAGTGAATAGTTTGGAGCTTGGAGGGGCCCCATTCTTCATGCTTTACACCATTGTTCCATGTGTATATTTGTTATAAATATTTTGTTGGTGTAATTTCTTTGTTTTCTTCATTTATTTCTGTAATTTATTTACTATTCATATCATCTAATCATTCCTTGTTCATAGACTAATTATTATAGTCTTTCATGCTATATCCTTACTATTTGTTCTCTAATTTACCACTCAATTACTCATTGTTTTAGTTTCAGATTTTAGAAGCTTATCTATTGTAGCATATAGTTTCATTTTCTAAATATTTAATTTAACACTTAGAAATAAACATAATTATGGGAGTAAGGATTCAAGAGTCATCAGAGTACTATTGCAAGTTGTTGAGCAACCTGAGGGATTAAACCAAAGAAACTACAATATGATTTTCTACATGTGAGACACTAATGGATATTTGATCATTCAAGTAATTCTAATATATTCTTGTGCCCTACTTTTCTTTAAAAAGTGAGTGATTAAAACTTATTATTCAAGCAACAACCTATTAAAACTTATTATTCAAGCATCATTTTGCAAACCTTCTCAAAAAGCATACTTCACCTTACAACCTGATATTATGTTAGTGTAAGCTTGGATATTCTAGGTTGATAAGATTAGTTCATTTATGTTGTTTAGATTGATAAATCATAGTTTTATTTTGTGATTTTTTTGTTTTATTAGTTCAAATCTTATATTCTAGTTTTAAAGAAATATTTTTAGTTAAACCCTAGAAACCCTTGTTTCAACTTTCTTTGAATAGATAGTTTAAGCCATTTTCTATTTGATTAAAGTGTCATATATCTAAACCTAATTATTCACCTACATTCATGTGATTCTAAATTTACAAACTCCTGATTTTACTAAATGATTAAGTCCTAATTTATGTTAATAGACTAGACTGAAGGGGGATGAACTATCTAGGAGATCTGGAGTTACTTCTCTGACCATGCTAAGTATGGAGACTCAATCGTAAGTGTAATATAATTTGATTTTAGTTACATGGAGTGTAATGTTTCTATATACGTTAGTAATAATCAACTATGTGCAATGTGCAAATATAGAACTTGTGAGGTTAACGAGATAGACTTCCCATTATACACAAGTAAAGTCTATTGAACTTGGGCCATTAGGACCTAGACTTAGAGTGGATAGTCACTAGCTAGAGGATCTAAGAGAGAATTTGTGCTTATTACCAACTAGAGTGTTTGAGTGAGGGTGGCATGATTTGGATTATGCTTATACAATATTATGTATAGCGGTGATTGTATCTTGTTGGCTTGAGGGGGCTTGGACTTAGGTTCAAAGTTAGCTATGCTAACCAACAAAACCCTACACTATCGACCCATTCGGCAACATCCTGCGTAGTGCAAGCTGTAGTTTCACCCGAGGTAGTATTGAGGGATGTTAGAACCAGGTTTTTGCATCCAAAGGACTATGTGATGTGTTTCTGTTAAACTTAGGGATTTATCCTTACCTTTGCGAATCCTAACCCTTAAAACCTAGAAATTATAGCAAGTAATAGTTAACAGATTTGAACCTTCTTCGATTGCGCTAAACATTCCTAACATCATGTAAATAAGCAGATCTACTTCTTCGCGCATCTATTAAGTACTTTTCCAGATTAATTGCATTCAATAGATCAAAAATACAATAAATTCAGAGATAAATAATAATACACAAATAATTCTTCAAAGCAAGCCTTTATTATGCTTAGATCTTCAATTACAAACTCTTCTAACCCTGCACACACAGCTGCAGGGGCCTTCACACTCAGTTGCGAACTTACCAAGGTCTCCACGCACATAGCCACAAGAGCCTTCCCCTTCACCCAAGTATAGAATAGAAAAAACATACCCAAAACTTGCCTTTCTATGCTCTTCATTATATGCCTATGACTCTTCTATGACTCATTTTTATATTATTCTTCATTACAATACCATGGTTCGTGAAACATGGGTTGGTCACAAAAAATCTTGACTCTTAACAAACTAAGGGGCTTTGACCTTCCTAATGTCCCTTTAACTCCTATCGACCTACATTACTCGCATTCCGCTCCTCAAAATGTGGAGACTTTATAATATTTACCAAAACCTTGCAAAATTTGACCCTGCCTCAACATATCTTAAGATGCTCTTGACTAGGGAACCATGCTAAGGAACCAATTAATATTGAACTTTAAAGATATTAAATTAATCTTTTGAATCAACCTCTTGGAACCTTTAGAACAATAAAATAACAAACTCAACATTTTGTAGGTTTTAACCCCGTACAAAAATTACCTGTATACGGATTCTAAAAACAGAAAATAAACGATGGTGAGAGCATAAAACATAAAATAGATATACACAGAGATTTTCCCCTGGATCCGAAAACGGAGATTACTAGATTGATTTTTCATTATGTTCCTTTCAATGTTACAATACATATATATACATGCTGAAGCATGCATAAACCCCAATCCATTAACCCTGGATTAGAACATAACCATAGTTCCCTTGACCGGATCTACAAAATACCATGGACCAAAAACCATCGTGCCCAAAACCATGTGTGAAATCCATGCACAAAACCATAGGTATATCCACCCATCTAATATAGGGTTCAAAAAAATTTCCTGGGGCGCCCCCGGGCACAACATACAAGGGTAGCTTCTGCCCCCCTTGTAACCCCCCCACGCAAGGGCTAGTCATGGAGAGAATATAACACAACCCAACATTCTCCCACTTGTTGTTTTCTTTCCACAGGAGAGCTTAGTCATTGATCTAGCCCTGCAACACCCATTGTTTCTCTACAATAAGAGAAATTCTCAGTGCTCACAGACTTTGTCAATGCATATATAGTATTCTTCAAAGTGTCCACCTTTACCAGCAACACCTTTTTGTACTCTACCATATCCCTCACAAAGTGATACTGAACATCAATGTGCTTTGTCTTTGAATTATAAAAGGGTTCTTTGCCAAGAAAATTACACTTTGGCTGTCACAGTCTATCCTTATAGCTCGATGTACTAACCCCATACTTGAATACAATCTCTGCAACCAAACTGCTTCGTTGCTTGCATGAGTGGCTACCATGTACTATGTCTCTGTAGTTGAAATTGCCACTACAAATTGTCTCTTACTCATCCAACTGACTGCACCTCCAAATAAGTTAAACACATACCCACTTGTAGATCTTCTATGATCCAGATCTCTAGCCCGGTATGCATTAAAAAAGCCATGGATGTCCAAAACTATATCCAATCCTAGTCTTCCTTGGTAGCACAAACCATACTCACTAGTGCCATGCAAATACTTGAAAACCCACTTCATTGATGTCCAATGATCCTTCCCTGGTTTTGACATAAACCTGCTCAATACTCCCACTGCATGTGCAATGTCTGGTCTAGTATAGACCATTGCATATATCATACTACCGAATGCACTTGCATGTGGAACATGGGAGATGTCCTTTTCCTCTTCTTGTGTCTTTGGACACTATTCAACAGATAACTTTACACCTACAAGAATATGAACCTTCACCGATTTACTATCCTACATATTAAACCTCTGCAGTATTGTCTCGACATACTTCCTTTGGTTTAACTAGAGCTTCCTCTTTGCTTGATATCGTTTAATTTCCATGCAAAAAATATAGTTTGCAACACCAAGATCTTTCATGTCGAATTTGGAGGAGAATTGGGTCTTCAAATCCTGGATAATTTCTTTGTCATTTCCAACCAACAACATTTCATCCACATATAATATCAGATAAATAACATAGTCACCAATTAATTTAAAATACACACAGTGACCTTCTTTACTTCTAGTGAAGCCAAGTCCCCGTATTAATGTATCAAATTTCTTATAACACATTCTTGCTGACTGTTTTAACCCATACACAAACTTTTTTATCTTGCATACCAGTTCTTTCTTACCCTTCACCGCTAAGCCTTCAAGTTGCTTCATGTAGATCTCTTCTTCCAGATCCCCGTGAAGAAATGTTGTCTTCACATCCATCTATTCTACCTCACAATCAAAAGTAGTAGCAACATATAAAAGTAATATAATAGAAACTACCTTAACAACAGGAGAAAAAATATCACTAAAATCAATTCCCAGCACCTGGGAATAACCTTTTGCTACCAACCGAGCTTTGTATTTCTCCACCTTTCCTTCTACATTCATCTTCTTCCTGAACACACATTTGCTGCCAATGGGTTTCCTTCGAGCTGACAACTCCACTAGATCCCAAGCCTCATTTTTGTGCAAAGATGTCATTTCATCAACCATGGCCTCTTTCCAAATTTTCCATCCTATGAATCTACTGCTTCCTTCACATTTATGGGATCATAATTAGTAATAGACAAAGAAAACTTTAAACAGAAAGCAGATGTACTATACCTTTTTGGCTGCCTTATTTCTCGAACTAATCTTCCTACAACCAAAGTTTGTGGCTTTTTATCTTCTAATTCCTCTTCTGTTGTAGAGTCTGATTCTTGCTCCTTTAGCTCAAACTCTATCTTCCCAGGTTCCTTTGGTAGGACTTTTGTTTAATAACATATTTCACCTCTCTAAACACCACATCTCAGTTGTACAAAACCTTCCTTGTTACTGGGTTCCAAAGCTTATAACCTTTTAAACCATCCTTATACCCAATAAAGATGCACTTTTCATATTTGCTATCCAACTTTGTTATTTTCTCCTTTGGAACATCTACATATGCATCACATCCAAATACCCTCATATATGAAAGAGAAGGTTTCTTACCAGTCCATACCTCTTGTGGAGTCTTATCATCCAATGTTGATGAAGATGATATGTTGACCAGGTAACATGCAGTCTCCACCACCTCTACCCAGAATTCCTGTCCTAACTCGGCACCACTGAGCATTTTTCTTTCCCTTTCCATCAACATCTTGTTCATTCTTTCTACAGCTCCATTTTTCTAAGCTGTTTATGGAGTAGTCTTCTGCCATGATATACCACACTTCTTATAGAAATCTTCAAATTCCTTCTTGAAAAACTCTCCACTTTTAGTTGTCCTCAACACCTTTATCTTCTTCTCTATCTAGTTTTCCATTAGCCTTAAATTCCTTAAACCTTCCAAAGACTTCAAATTTCTTCTTGAGGAAATATATCCATGTATTCCTTGAGAATTCATCTATATATGATACATAGTACACAGACTTACCCAGTGATGGAACTAACACAAGTCCAAACACATGAATGTGCACAAGCTCTAATATCTATTTAGCCCTCTTACCACCAGAGGGGAAACTCATCCGATCCTGCTTCCCATATACACAATTTTCACAAAAATCAAAATCCAAAGAGAAATTAGGCATACCTTCTACGATACCTTTACCATGAAGTATCTTCAGGCCCTTCTCTCCAATATGTTCAAGCCTTTGATGCCATAGCATGGTCTTTTCTCAGAGACAACTAGATTTTCTGCTCCACTTTCAAGAACCACAAAACTGCCATCAATAATAGTGCTACCTTGCAGCTTGTACAGAGTTTCAACCCAAACTCCCCACATCAATACTAGTGCTCCCTGAACCATCTTGCAGGTATCTTTCTCGAACATTGTTTTTATACTTTCATCATTAACTTGCTTACAGAAATCAAATTTCTGGCTAATGCAAGAATATGTAGAACACTTGAAAGTGTTATAATCCTTCCACCTTGCAACTTCAACTTGAATTTTCTGCGCCCAACAATTCTAGCCTTCCTTTCATCCCCTAAGAAGAAATCACCGCCATCATATTTCTCATACTTGCAGAACCACTCTCTATGAGGAGTGAAGTGAAAGGATGCACCTAAGTCAATCAACCATGCCTCATGATCTACATGTGTACTTGAAGAAGAAGCCAAGTACACATCCCCACCTTCATCTGAGGTGGTTTTCACCTCTGCAGAAGGAGCATCATCACATCCCTTTACTTTCTCAAGAGATTTAGATTTACAGTCCCTTTTGTAGTGCCCTTCCTTTCCGCATTTCAAGCACACCTTTACAGGTTTTCCTGGAGATTTAGATCTCCCTCTAGATTTAGATCTACCACTCAAGGACTTATTTTTGTTTCCCTTCTGAGACCGTCCTCATACAAACAAGGCATCACCATTCTGGCCCTCCATATTTTTCCTTCTTATCTCCTCCGACAGCAAGGATGAGAATATTTCATCAAACTGCAAGGCAGTTGCATTGCTGCTTATTGCAACAACCAGATTATCCCACGAATCCAGTAGAGAACACAACAAACTGATGCGTTGATCTTCATCTGAAATTTTAATATCAACAAATAATAATTGGCTTACCATAGTATTAAATGCATTCAGATGCTATGTCACCGAGTCTCCATCTTTCATCCTTAGGTTATACAACTTTTTCCATAGGAACAATTTATTCACCAGAGACTTAGATTGGTAGAAAGTCGTTGACTTGTCCTACAAAGCCTTTTTTGTAGCTTCCCCTGATACATTTAACAATACTAAATCTGAGACACACAATCGTATTGTGCTTTTTGCCTTCCAATCTAACTTCTTCCAGTCTTCATAAGACATTGTTGTTGGTTTAGTACCCATATCTACTGCAATCCACTGATCTTTATCCACCAACAGATCCTCCATCTTGAGTTTCCACAACTCAAAACTCTAACCATTAAATTTCTCGATCTCTATCTTTCCACTGCTTGCCATCTTCTTTCACCACAAGAATCGATCTCACGGATCTCCCACTGAACAATGTCTACCAAAGGCTCGAGAAAAAACCCTTAGCAAAAAAGGCATCCCCTTGAAGCCAAAACAACTCTGATACCAAATGTAGGTTTTAACCTTGTACAGAAATTACCTACATATGAATTCTAAATCCAAAAAATAAAAAATCGTGAGAGCATAAAACATAAAACAAATATACACAAAAATTTTCCCCTGGATCCCAAAACAGGACTACCAGATTCATTTTCATTGTGTTCCTTTCAATGTTACAATACATATATATACATGTTGAAGCATCCATTAACCCTGGATTAGAACATAATCGTAGTTCCCTTGACCAGATCTACAAAACACCATGAACCGAAAGCCATCATAACCAAAATCATGTGCGAAATCCATGCACAAAACCATAGGTAGGTATTCCCACCTAATATAGGGTCCAAAAAAAAAATTCGGAGTGCGCCTGAACCCCGGGTGATGCAGGGGTTCCCCAGCGCATACCCATAGTATGCATATTCATGCTTAAACACCACTTTCCAGGAATTTATATAACCTACTAGGTCATCACTTCAACATCTAAGATGGTTAAGGCCCTCTTACCTATAGTTCCATTGTTTCAAAACTAAATCACCCCACCTTTACCTCTATCGGGACTTTATCAACCCTTTAAAACATTCATTATTCCCTTTTAATGGAGTCTTCCTGAAATCTCTCTTATCGGGACTGTTAAACAACTCTCGAGCCTTTATATAAGACTATATTAAGGCCTTCCCTCTAATTCCTTCTATTGGGACTTTGAACCCGATCTAAACCTTAATTAAGCCCTTTTAAACCCATCGATGCATCCATATATATAATATATATATATATATATCGCATATAAACCTTCCTTCGGCAAATTCTTTATAAAACCCTTTATAAAGGGAAATGTATGCAAATCCTACCTTTTTCTACTTATCATACAACTCCTACATGGATTTCAAGGTTAAACCTCATCGCAATCGCTTATCAGCTTGTCCACAGTTCCTCACCACCCCTTTCTCTTCCAATGTGCGACTTTCCCTTTAAAATCAAGACGCATTGTTTTTAACGCAAATACAATGGTATAACAGGAAAACCCCACTCCACCCATACATCAGACTTTAAAACATATAGACCCGAATCTATATATCATTGGGTCCATCTCTAAACAATTCCTCCTCCAAAACCCAATTAACCCAATCTCCGTTCAGCGATCATCACTATTGGCAGTCACTATCATGCCATCGAATTGACCCTTTCCACTTGCTCCGATCCGATATTTATTATGGATCTGATAGGCTTATAGGTTACACTTGATAAGATTTCAGGTCCGCCTTCTTTGTCAAGCTCCCACTATGTCAATCCTCCTATTCTAATAAGTGATCACGCCAATCTCCGATCGTTGATCGACTTATCGCTAACGGTGTATCGCGCATACATTGACCGATCTCTACCTCATGAAAACCCCCGATAATGCAATTAGCAATTAGATCTCAATTGTTGATCTACCTAGATCCAATGGTTTTTGAGCATCAGTCTTCGCTCCTCTTCCACTTAACTTAAATTTTATGCACTTCTTCAAGGTTTTGTGGGTTCTGGGTTTTTGAATGGTTTCGGCCTTTCGCCATTCAATCCACTTCCACTTCACTTAGCTTCATGATTTCCTTATTACGATCAATTCATAACTTTACTTGACTCCTTGAATGGATTCAAAGATCCATTTTGAACCTCTGGTTCATTTTCCTCCTCTACGCTCTGCCTCAGCTCTACTTCTTTGCATCTACTACATTTACCTGCATAAATTTATATATACACTTCTTAGATATACTCGATTCATCCTTCAACACTTAATTACACGCTTATATAGGATTTTAATTAATCTCTGTATATATATAATTACAAATAATGAATTACAGAATGAGATTTCTATCTCTCTGGCCTAATCTTCACCATCAGTGGCCTTTATTTCCTAATCTGCTCGTAGGCTTACAAACACTCCAATCTACTATCTACTTTCCTATTCAACCTCTCCAACCTCTGTTCATTCTTTTTAGGCTTACATTTATACAAAAGGGTTCTAAAACCAATTTTTGGTTTAGATCCCTAAATCTCTCAACAAAATCCTAAAAATCTCTTTCTCATCCCTAAGGATTCTCTCAAATCCACAAAATCATGAACTAACTCCTAATTTAGGATTTACAATAATTTCTCAATCCCTCAATCTCTCAACTATCTTAAATCTCTCATGTTCTCCTACATTCGAGAACATTTACAATAAAGCCTCACAATATTCAATTAATTCCCACTCTCATTAAAATCACTCAACACATTAAATAATTACATAAATCCAATACTTAGGAAACCAACTTCCTTGAAATACAAGACCCCCTATTTATGCTAGAATATAATGATAATATTGAGCTGGATGCTCCTGCATCAGACTCCCCATGTAAGAAAATTTATGACCACCTGGTCATAAGTCTGGATAATTGTTTCCTCTTGGATCCCAAACTTTATTTTGTAATATGTCCTTGCTTTTCAATTGCTCTGTTGTTGCTATTGTTTGATGATATTCTCCAGGTCTCCATAATTTATGTTGTAATGCCCCACTTGCCTTGCTTTTGAAGTCTGCTACTATTTTCATCTTATTGTCACTCCTTTTCTTTCTTGCTATTTTCTTTCTTTGAGATACTTTCATCATTAATCTTCTTATCATCTCAATTTCTCTGTCCAATATATCCTCTGTCTGCTGATTGTTTTTATCTCTTGATTGTGGAACTCTCATTCTTGCTTCTTCTTCACTTGTTCTGATCGCTTCCTTTTCACCCTTACTACTGTTTTGCACCTTTTCTGCTGCTGCTACATTGTCTTTTAGCACAATTTCTTGCCTCTGTTTTCTGCATCTGCCAACCTCTTCTTCATTATTATTGATGACAACTATTTTGTCATCCTTCTCAACAATCTATCCTGAAAATTCATCCTCTACTCTTCCAACTTTCTCCTTTGAAAGTGTAATTCTATATATAAATCTTCTTCCTTTGTTAAATCTTCCTTAACATCCTTCAATAGATGTTCTTCCTCTTCTTCTTCCATTTGGCTATCCACCTGTGCCAAAAATGTTCCAGCTTCTGCAACAACATCTTCAAATATAAGAAAATCATTATAATAAAAAATATAAGGGCTCTGTACCTCTTTTCCCTTTGGCAGCACTTCAGTATGTCACTCTGATCTCTCCTCTTCTATCAACATATCAGTATGTTGATCCAAACTCAAAGAAGTCTTGAGACTGTCAGCTAGTCTCCCCTTCTCATCATCTATTTCAATGATGTATTCCAACATTTGTCCACTGTAGTGAACTAATTCTTTCCCAGCCTCTTTGTCATATTCTGCTTCAAAACTTTCATCTTCTGGAAGGTACTCTTTCACATCTTTGACAGCTTTAAAGGACTATCTATCTTCTTCGAAACCTGCAATTATACACAAGTCATTAGTTTTAGAAATACCATACCTTCGGGTCTCACTTGATGCTTCAGTCATCAAGTCCTCTGGCTGCTTCGAATCATTCATATGATTCAACTCCTCTAGCTCTTCATCACTTTCAAAAAGTAATGGTCCACTTTTTGGTTTACATATCGAAACTTCAACATCTCCTTCAGCATCTTCCTTTTGATGTAGCTCAAGTCTTTCGAGCTTCTCTTTCCTCTATTTGGCATCTATAACCTGCTCAAGTTCCCTTAGTTCCTTCATCAACTACATATTCACTTACTGATTCCTTTTCTCTTGTAGCCTCTCCCACTTCATTTCTTTCTCATGACATAACCATGCTTCTATTCTGCTTCATTTCTTTGCAACATCTCCATTAACACTTCAAGCTGAAGTGATATCTCAACCTTCTCCCTCTCATGTTCCTCTTTGCTTAACTGTTCCAGGTGGATATCGGTGGCCACCCGCTAATTCCACTTGGATCCCCACTAGTGCTTCTTTCAGTTTTTCAGTTTCCTTAATTATAGCACAGTTTACTGTTTTTAGCAGTTTTTCGAGTCCTAAACTTTCGGAGCCATTTTGAGGCCCCAAACGACGTTTTTTGGGAAATCTACCACCAAATTTTTTTTTTCCAAGATCATCTTTTTTGTCGTAGTCCTCGGAGATATCTTTCCAACAGGCTATCATGCGCGTCAAACAGAGATAATATGACCAATTCGCAACCCCGGGATGTTGGTTGTCCAACTCACCCTAATGGGGCCCACAAACTCATGGTGTTACATCTCCTCGGGTTAAGGTTTTGGTTGTTTAGGGTTTTATCTTATTGTTCAATAATAAAAAGGCCCTTGAGCCTCATTGTAAGATAGTTCAGAGGCATGTAGCCACCACATCTCTTCTCATAGGTAAGCTACCATCGCCCTAGCTGGTTTATTTCCATCCCTGTTTGTAAGCATATTTCAGTGTTTAACATTAATGAAATGAAGTATTATTTCCGTTGCATCTCTATTTTTATGGTTATCTCTATAATTTGTTGTGTTCCTATTTAAATTCAGATCAGTGGTATCAGAGCGGCCTGCCTTACTTCTATGTTTTTCTTTGCATGTCCCCAACGAGGTCGGGATATAAGGAGTTAGGGCTTGAATTGGTCGAACCTTTGCAAGACCAGCCTCGCAAATCCCGAAAACCTCCCATGGCGGATGAAAAGAAAGATGAGGGGGAAGGAGATCCTATCAAAATCTTGCTCAAAGAAGCCCTCCAGCGACAAAGGAACGCGATGATGGACAAATTTTCCCAGATCCTTCAACGGCTACCCAGGGGCAATGCATCAACTTCCAATAGCAACTCTAGAAACACTACACCATTTAAGGTACAAGTTAATTTTGAAATCCCCATATTCGAGTGTCAGATATATGTAGATGTTGTCGATAAATGGTTAAATGTGCTAGAGGGTTATTTTTCTGTTCATGATTTTTCCATTCGGGAAAAGATTATTTTCGCTCTTCTCAAAGCAACCCCCCACGTTAGGATTGGTGGGAAATCTATTGCGAGCAGAAGGATGAAAGTATAAGCTCACTATTTTCAGTCACACTGACTTGGAATTCATTATGGGATGCCATCAAGGAGTAGTACTACCCTGTCAGAAGCTATGAGGATCAATACATAAAGTGGACCACACTGCGGCAGGGAAGGGACCAAGGTGTACCGGAGTTTACCAATATTTTCCATACCCTTCGCACAAAGTTGGGTATCAAGGATACAGATCAGCATTTGGTACTCAAATACCATGGCTGCCTGCACAAGTACATCCAGGAAGAAATAGAATTCCTGAACATCTCCTTGCTTGGCATAGCATACCAATATGCCATCAAGGTCAAGAAAAATTTTAAACACAAGAAGCGATACTTTGTGTCTGCAAATCCAAAAAAAAGTAAAGGTGCCCCCAAACCGCAGAACAAAGGACAAAGCCAAGGTGGGGCGGCCCAAGACAACCCGCCAAAGCTGCAAGCAAAGAACAGTGCCACGAAGCTGAAAAAGGACACGAGAGAGTGGTGTGAGTTCCATATGTTGAGATTGCAACAAGATGATGGAGCTTAGTGAAAAGAGTCGCCTTCACTAAGTGGGCCCGCATGCTATTTTTGGCACAAGTCTATTTTTAGACATATGGATCATGTCTATGGATTGCAGGTTGTTGTTTATGGATGATTGATCAAGTTGGGAAAAATAGATGGAATTCTATTTTTGATGAAAGTGTGAGTGATCATAGTGTGAGTGATCAAGTCTATTTTTAGACTGGTTGTCAAAAATAGAAAGGTCAAATATTATTATCTCACAATAATATTTGGACTATAAACTTAATCTTATTCTCTTAGAGCACTTCAGTTTGAGCTACAGAGGTGGCACATGCAGCTGTCAGAAGGGAATACACTTTTCTTATGAGTCAGTTGAGTTGTTGCATGCATGACTTCAGTTAGAACTCAATCAGTTGAGTTTGGTGGACTGGAGGTGCAGTTGATGGAGTTGTGTTCAGTTTAACTTGTTAAACTAGTTGTAATTAGTCTAACTGCAAATAGACTAATGATTAGTTATTAAACTAATTATTAACTCATAATACAACTAAAGAATACATCAGTTAACTCAGTTGCATGTCAATGCATGTTCAGTTCAGCAGGGACAAGTGTTAGAGGATCAGATTGCTATCAGTTGTGACTATAGTTGTGCATGAGGATTTGCACAATCAATGGGATTGAGTTATGTCAATGAGAATTGGCCAATACAAAGTGATTATAGCCTCTGATCACGTGATTCCCAGTGTGAGTGATTCTTTGAGGTAAATATGAGTTTGGTTCAACCATTCTCATCCATTCTTCAGCACGTATTGAGTAGTGGAGGCAGGCAAGCAGTGGAATAGATTTGGAGATCAGATCTGAGTTGTATTGTGTGTAACAGGTGGAGATAGTGCTGGATACTTGTGAGAAGTATTGACTATTGTAATGTTACATGTTCTCAATCATTAATATACAGATAGTGTGGGGTTTTCAGCTGTAAGCTTTCCCCGGTTTACATACTGTGTTAATGTGTGCATGCTCTTGATGTTTTATTGTTATTGATGCTACTATATTGATGATCAACGTAGAGGAGCTTATGTATTGTGTATGTATTCCACAATATTACATGATCAGGATAATCTCCATTGAATATGTGTTTATTATTCAAATTTTTTACTCCCTTCATGGATCAGTTCCTGATTGCATGCACTATCAATGCAACTCAAAAAAACCTAAAACATATAGTACATTGTCCTTGCACTCTAGTCTCAACTAGGTCTTTCTCTAAATCAACATGCATGAGTTTATGATGAGGGAATCTTCAATTAACATGAGTAGCACTAGTTGAGTGCACTAATGCATCAACGGACTGTTAACTCACTACTAGTTCCTCAAACAGTTTGGAACTAATTTAACTAGACTTAACTCAATAAACTAAGTTAACTAATTACCACTCATACTTAACTCATCCTGGACCCCTATAATATAGGGAGAACATATACATGACTTCAAAAATACTTCCAACTAGAAATTCCTAAACTAATTAAGTTTAATAAATTTAATTAACTATTTACAAGTTGTTTGCTATGAGAATAGAATTTGATTTTAATTCATAGTTTAATTCAAGGACAAATTAAACTGGAATTTCTTGTTGCCATTTCTCAACATGGATATCACCAGAAATGTTACTATGAAAAACATACCTTTGGCATCTCTTCCACTTTTCCATGGTACATCCTCTGAAGACCCTGATTCTTTTGTATTTGAATTTGATATCCTTTTCAGAAGTTACAATTATTATGATGATGCACATAAACTCAAACTATTTCTTGCTACCCTAAAATATTCAGCCTAGATTTGGTAATTGAGCTTGGGAGAACATACTATTTACTCATGGGATGATCTGAAGTTTGTTTTTCTTAATAAATATCAATATTACTATAAAGTAAGAGATGTTAATGTTATTTTTACGATGCAATGGATGGAAGATGAGAGTTTGGAATAATACCTTGAAATGTTGCCTTATAATTATCATATATTCCGAATAGGTAACCTGGATGAAAGGACCTTTAGGATTTTTTTCTAAGGGTTAAGGGAAGAGTGCATTGAAACATTAAATCTCTTGAGTTCCAGTGATATTTATAGGAAACCTTTTGCTGAAATAGTTGAACTATGTAGAACTTATTCTAGAAGCCAAGCTAAGGTAGGAAAAAGGATTTGAGAAAACCCAAGGGATTATGTTTCTAGGAATGCTAATCCAATGCTATGTGGTGTCACTTAAACTGAACTAGGGAAACTCTTAGAAAAATTTAAAACAAATATCCTAAATGCTATTAGTGATTAGTTGGATACTCTAAAAACTAAGAGGAAACAAGAGGAGGAGAAGACTTCTTTGTCTATTTTCTATCCTAAATGTAGAAGAAAACATGTTGAGAGGGAATTCCCCATAAATATAGTAAAAGTTTGTGGAAATTTCACCTATGAGCACCCCAATGACCAATGCCCTTCTCTACTAGGATTACAAGCTCTTTAGGGTTGAAGGAAGTGAGCTTCCCTAATCATCTAGGAAACCATCATGGAGGACACAAAATAATAGTCCTTACTAATATCCTAACATATATGGCTTTCCCCATTATCAACCATGGAACTCTCAGCCATCTTATTCTCCATGGCCTACTCTGCCACCTCAGAGTTCACCCTGGAACCAAGGGTGGAGGGGGAATTGTTAGAGGTCTATTTGGGCACATCACTCCCAACATTCAAATCAATACAATTAGGGCTCATCAAAACCCTAATTTAGTTGCTACATGCCCTAGACAAGTCATCACAATGAATGCTTCCATCCATGAAAGTTTCCTAGCCTAAAACCTTGTTGAAATGCCTCCTTGGGACACCCACACAGCCTTGGTCAGGGGTAACTGTGCTACATAGCAAGAAGGCCCATTCAAGCTTGCACTTCAGTGCACCTAGGCCCACTTACACTTATGCTGGGAGAGAATGAGTGAAATTTGCATAGGGTTCTGGGAATATTCCTTGATTCTAGATCATTCTAGAAGGATCCCAGCTCTTATCTCATCCTATGAGATCGAATTTGGATAGGCTATGGATCAATTAAACTCATATCCTCTCATCCCTTGCTCCATGGAAATTAACTCCAATTTTGGAAGACCATTCAATGCCCAATTTATGACATAACCACCTCCATTTCCGTATAAATTGATCACTCATCATAGTGATCAGGGGGATGGAATTTGAAAATTGTAGAGAAATACTATTGGTTTCAGATTTGAGTTCATGTCAAGTAATGTTATGTTGTTGGATTGATGTGATTTTGGTGTGACGAGGATTGGACTAAAGCTGGATGAGTGACATGGGATCGAACAACATTGGTTGTAACTCTTCCTTCTACATTAATAAAGTTTTTTATCCCTTTTCTCATGTTCTTTTTCATATCTATGATGATTAAGTGTTTCAATGTTGTCAATTCCATTGGTTTATAGTAGATAGATCATGTATGCTTTGATCGTTGTCATTTCTATTTCTGTTGACACAGGTACCAATTGATCAGATTCAGTTCAAGTGGGAGCGACGGGAGAAATTCAAAGGAGGTCAAGGAAGTGGAAGATTAAAAGGAAGTTCCTTCATCTCGTCTATCTACTATAGGAAAAGGTTAAACTACTTTCTTTTTGTTGTTCCAAGTGTAGCTACCCACTTAGGGAAAATGTGTTTATCCATAGATACAAATTCCATATAAAAAATTGGCGAACATAATAGGGAATGAATGTTATTCCTGGTAGTTTATCCTCATCATATTACATCCTAGTAAACTTTGCTTGACTTCATCGATCTTATTTCAATCATTTTGAAGTGTTTTAGGTCAAAAAATTGTGATTAGTTGTCTCTTGATTGGGCTCTCTAGCACCATCACAGTGTTGGTCTTCACACAATGCGCTATAGAGCACCCTTGGCTTAGAGGGTGCATTGTCTCCCACTCTGTGCTGCATTGATCCTCCTCAAGCCAAAAAACCCACCTTTTTGTTAGTTTGTTCCAAATTTTCTTTTGAACTTGTTTGCTAAAAGATCAATGTTTTCTATGGCTCTGAAATTAGTTTGTATTCTTCTCCTAGCCCTACTTTGGCCTTGATTGTTTATTGTTTCTTATGTGATTTCTTTATCATTATCAATTCATTGTCAAATTTAGCTTATGTCAATTAGTATTTTCATAAAAGGAAGTATCATAAAGTATTCATTTCTTTGAAAAAGAAATTGTCGTAAAGTCTGTGTTTCTTGCGAAACGTATTGATTGATTGTTTGTGCATTTAGTTTCCCTTTGTTCATCTAAACATTAAAGGGAATGAAAAGAAAAACATGCTTTATGCATTTATAGGTTTGTGTGTTCTTGTAGGAATAGTATAGGGAAAGTTGCATTAGATGTGCTCTATGCTCTTTGTTTAAAGATTTTGATTGCTCTATCCCTTTTAGTTAAGGTTTTGATTATTCAAATCAAATGAAAAGAATGTTTCTCATCATAGTTGCATTCCAGGAATTTCAAAAACATCATGCGGTGAACTTGAAAGACAAACTCTTATACAAGATCAACTTAAAAGTTATCTCAATTAACCTAATGGAGCATTGTAACTTAACGCATAACATTTAGAGGTTCTAGGCTAGAGACGTGTTCCGACATCATTAAACATAGTAGCTATCGTTAATTGTATGTGATATATTTCGAGTGTGATACCTCATTCCACATACATAAGTATATCGTAGCTTGTCCACATACCTTCGAGTATATAGGGCAGTATTATAGTATGAAAAGTATAAAGGAATGCTCTCATTGTGCGGTTTTGCATTAGATAGTGCTAACAAGGATTGTGCCTCCAAGTACTTTTGGGAATATATGGGAGGACTACATTAGGTTTTTATCCATCATTAGGTAACCGAGTTGGTCACCTTGTACACTGTGATACACCAAACACAACATTCGGGGAGATTGCCTGCACATATGTTAAGTCCTTGGTTTACTAAGGCAGTATATTGTAGTTCATAGTTGCTTACTAATCTTTTTGCCTAGATTACCCTCTTTTTGTAATAAAATCAATCAGTAATCATGGAGGAACATCAACCTTTACCCTATCATTTGCGTAGGACAACTATTAAACAACATTTACGCCCTAAAGCTACACCTAGTCGGTAAAAGCGCTCTCATTTAATCGAGTCTAGTACATCACAAACTTATGGTTCTTCATCTAATTTACCAGAGTCACCTATATAGGTAAGTATTTTGACAAATAATGGTTCATCTGTTGTTGAAGTGGAACCTTTACAATTACCTAAGGACACTAAAAGTCTACTTAGTGAAACGGTAACTGAATTTGTCCAACAAGAAGTTGATCCTCAACCCAAAGTTGTTCAAAAAGAAATTACTTCTGAACTTGAATCTGTTCAACTGGAAGTTGATCCTAAACCTATCATAGTTAAACTAGAAGTTGTTCAAGAATCCCATCTTGAACCCATTTTTCTTTTACTAGGACACTTAGATCTTGAAGTTGAACAATCAAAAGTTGTTCCTGTATCAGAAGATGATCAACCAGTTTACCCTCAAACATCTGTAACTATTGAGACTTCCCCTTTACCACAGATTCAAACACCGGAAATCTATTATGGACCTAATGATGAAATCCTTCCACCTAGTTTGATTTCTATTGAAGAGGAATCTGAAGAAGGAACATCTCCAACTCGTTTTGGACCAAGGCTTTATATTTATCCTTAAACTCCTCATTTTACTACTCCTTTCGATCTTGTTTACTTTCATACTCCCATTGATTCATTAGGACATTTATTGGGTTATTTGACTATGGTTAAACCAACATCTCAGACTGTACCATCTGTTACATCTGTGGCAAAATCTACTGTCACAACACCTAAGTCACATCTATATGGTGTTTCGTCTGTCCCACTGGGTTACAAATAATTATTTGGAACTCACTCTGGTGTTGCTTCTAGTCCATGGTCTTCACCCATGTCGTCCACAAGAATTTTACTTGGTTCTTCACTTACGAATACTGAACAGTTTGATCCATCAAGTCAATATCAAGCTTTTCCATCTGGTTATCGTCCAATGTATCCACTTTACACTAGATTACCTCCATATGGATAACAATATGCCCAATCTACTTATCCTATCATCTTTAGGTCCAACTGATTTTGGAATGATTGTTTGTCAGTGGCAACCTATAATGCCCATTCAACCAAGGCTTTTGTATCCATCACAACCAATGAAGTATGTTTCATCCATACCTACTATGCCTGTCGTTACGACTTTACCACATTAACAAGCTCAGTGAATTGTATCTCAACCTTTGCAAGCTGGTCCTTCAACATATGGCCCTCAAGTTTCAAGCCTACAGACTCAGTATTCTCAAGTAGTTTTACAAAAACCGTTTATGCCTGGAATCCAACAACCTCAAGCCAATTTACCATTTAATGGAATGACTCAGACTTATACTGGTCTAATTTATTCACAACCTGGTCAAAATTACATTGGTGGGAAACAACCATTACATCAACAACCGTGGCAGCCACAATATCAACAACAACAATTCCAACAGTACCAAACATATCATGGACTTGGTCAATAAGCCTATGTTGGGTTTATTCAACAACAAGTTTACCCAGGTCTTGGTCGACAATCCTATGCTAGGTTTGGACAACAACAAATTTATCCTAGTACCCAACAACCACCTTATACCAGATTTGCTCAAAAAACCTACCCCTATCAAGGTTACTAACAACAGATTCCTTATGTTGGTATGCAAAGGCCTATTGCCTAGGAAATTCCATCTTACCCTGGTTACACTCAACCCGACCTAAAACAATAGTTGCCTTTCATCACAACACTTGAATTACCAATTTAAATCAGCTTACCAATGATCCCATTATTTATACACCTTGGTGGTTGGCGATTCCTCACAAATTTCCTTCTGATATTCCTATGTTCAATGGAAACCCTGGAGAAGATCCATCCAACCACGTTATGACTTTTCATTTATGGTGTTCATCCAACTCGCTAAATGATGATTCAGTTAGACTACATCTTTTCTAGCGAACACTTGCTGGTTCAACTGAAAAGTGGTATATTGAATTACCATGAGTTTCATTTGAGAACTTCAAATCCTTAGCCACCACTTTTCTAACCCACTTCCAGTTACCCATCAGATATGAAACTAGAATGGAATTATTGACCAACTTTAAGTAGACCACTGCTACTCACATTTCTTATCATATTCATGAGTGGCATCGTCATTGTCGAATGGTCAAAACTTTTGTTCCTAATCATCTTTTAGCCTAGTGGTTTATCAAATCCTTGTTTCCATCTATCACTGAGGATGTGGCTAAAGGAGGAGTTTTTATTGAAGAGCAAGTAATTTCTCGTGCCCAATACTTATACTTGATTTACACCCAGTCTGGCATGCTCTATGATAAGATTCCAAATGCACCCAAACCAGCTTTTATTGTTCCACCACCTCCATCCAGCAAGGACTCTCATGCTGGTGATGGTCTGATAGGTTCTTCTAGCACACAAATAGAAAGTAGACCATCTATTCCAACACTTACTATTTCAAATCAAACCTCCAATGCACTTGATAATACACTTTCTTTTGAAATAAATGTCATGTCATCTGACAAAGATAAAAATGAAAAAAAAAATGGAAGAAATAAAAAGGGGAAAGCCAAGAAGAAATAAAATCCTCCCCCTAAAGAGAAATCATCTGATTCCTCTTATGCGGCTAGGAAACCTCATTACCCATGTTTAATCTGTAATGAGGAGCATTTTATGTGAGATTGTCCTCATTGCTCTAAAGTCTCAAAACTTCTTAAGTCTTCTAGTGCATCCATTGTGTTGACAGACCCTTTTCCAAATCCAAAGACTCATTTGGTTGCTAAAGATCATGCTTCCACTTCACTTCACAACTGCTTATGCTATCTACCACTAAGCCTAAAACTGGTGTTTTTGTGACTACACGAAGTAAATATTACGGTAATCCATCATCATCATCGAATAATCGGCATATAGATCAACCTAATTCTTTGACTTCGACTTCGTCTGACTCCATTCCACCACCAATTGCACCAAAGTTATCAATAAAACTGACTAAGGGAGTTGTTCATAAATCTACATTCAACCCTCGAGCTCAAGCATCGCAACATTATAACATAGTAGAATATTTGGCTCAATCACCTTCTGCTATGTTGACGCCTAAGGTGCCTCAAAATTGTCCCTCCCAAAAGCAGGCTTTATTGTCAGAAATTGGTGGAATTGATCCAACAAATTCCAATCTTGTGGGTTTTAACCATGCGGCTTATATGCCACAATTACCAGAACAATTAGCATTCTTGACCCAAGTAAAGGCCTTAAATAAACTCGTTCACCAAACCATTGTTGACAAGGGTGCATCTACTTGTATCATGTCAATGAATTGTTGGAAAACACTTGGCTCACCGCCTTTGTCACGATCACCTACAACGTTAAAATATTTTGACGATCACACTTATACACCTTGTGGAATTTTAAGTAACCTTCAGATAGAACTAGGGGTAAAAGTGTAACTATTGAAGTTGAGGTCATTGATGGACCCCTTGACGACAACATTTTACAAGGAAGACCATGGTTTTATTCTATGGATGTTATGGTTTCGATATCCTTTCCTATGATCGCTTTCCCTCATAAAGGTGGAATCACAATAATTGATCAACTCACCTTCTTTGCCTCTAGTTCATAGGAAACTGGAAGCATTTTGTTAGTTCATGCACTCCTGATATCTCTTCAGAATGTTGGAGTAGGTCTCTTCAAAGATTCTCCCCTAATGGGTACCTTTTCGCTACCATCACCATCAAAAATGGTGGAAGTTGTGAAAGTTGAGACTTGTAATATGATATCTTCCACTTCATATTACTCATGGAAGATTTCCACTAATTCTAAAGTTGATATGCGTAATGAAACCTTGCCGTTAAGCCCCATTGAGCTCACATAGAAATCAATCTTTTTGGCTTGCGCGACAAATCCAAATCCATCATCAGCAATTGTATGGGTTAATCGTTTGTTAGAATATGGTACTTCCTCTAATCCTTTTTCATGTAAATTTTCTACTGATGAAGGAATCATCCAATCAATGATGATAGAAGAATAACCATCGGCATATTATCATCATTGATCTCATCTTCCAGATCACATAAAAGATATTTCAAATGAGCTAGATCACCCTTCAATTATCGATTTCCTTATGAATTCTGTATTTATAGACACAGTCGATTCTAAACGAAACTTATCAAATATCAAAGAAACCCTTTCTATCAATATTTTGACCAAACCTAGAATTGTAGAAAACATCCATGTTGGCAAACCTTGTTCTCCATCAGAACTTGAAACTTACCGTTTTCTTTTCCGTGAATTCTATGATATATTTGCTTGGTCATATGAGGAAACACCAGGTATTGATTTTAGTATAGTTGAACATGAGATTAAAATATATCCTAATGTCAAACCAATATGACAGTGCCTCCATCCTATTCATCTGAGGAAGGTTGTTGCCATAAAATAATTAATTGAAAAACTTTTGCATGCTAGTTTCATATACCCCATTCCTCTTATCGATTGGGTTTTCAATCTTGTTCCTGTCATGAAGAAACAAGGAAAAATAAGAGTTTGTTTTGATTATAGGGATGTTAATAATGCTTTTCCAAAAGACAACTATCCCACTCCCTTTATCGACCAAATAATTGATGACTGTGTCCGATGTGAAATATTTTCATTTATGGATAGCTTTTTCAGCTATAATTATATCAATATCCATCTAGAAGGCCAATATAAATTGCCTTTATCTATCCCTAGGGCACATTCGCGTATAGGAAACTCACTTTTCGTTTGAACAATGTTGGGGAAACTTTTCATAGGGTAATGAATTATGCCTTCCATGACATCAAACACATTATTCAACCCTATCAAGATGATTTACTTGCTCATTCACAGAGCCATCTTTTTACGATGTTAACACTACAAATTTCGACTCAATCCACATAAATGTGTGTTTTGTGTTCATTCTGGTCTTTTAATTGGTTTCATAGTGTCTAAAGAAGGAATTTGACTCGACCCATTGAAGGTTAAGGCAATTCTTGATTTGCCTCCACCTTCCAATTTACTACAGTTACAGAGACTCCAAGGGAAGGCTAACTTTCTAAGGAGATTCATTCCCAACTATGCCGAAATGGCTAAAGGATTTACTCATCTTTTAAAAAATGGAATTCCCTTCCATTAGGACTAGGTTGTGCAAGCTTCCTTTGATTCCCTCAAAGATACCCTGATTTGAGCATCATTAATGTATGCCCTTAATTATCAAATTGACTATTTCTTGTATCTTGTCACTGCAGATACAACCATTGCTATCGTTTTAGTCCAAGAAGAAGATGGACTGAACATCCAATCTATTATTTGAGTCGCAATCTGAATGTAATAAAAGTTAAGTACTTTTACATTGAAAATCTAGCTTTGGCTACTGTTCAAGCTGTACAGAGATTTCACAATTATATCCTACTCTGAAAGACCACTGTCATTTCAGTGCAACCCTATAACATACATCTTGTCACATCAATTTCCGGGGAGGGAATATTCGAAATAGATTGTCATTTTGCAGGAATTTGATTTGGAATTCATTAAATCTAAGTCAAAGTAAACTCTAATTTTTGTCGAGATTCTTTGCGACCTTTCCTCTACCGACATGGACTCAACAACAGAATCAACAATTTCAGATGAGTCTCTGTTTCTAATTTCGTCATTTTAACCTTGGCATGGAGATATACTGATCTATCTCCAAACCCAAAATTTCCAGCCCAATACCTCTCGCTCGCAACAACAATGTATTTGATATCAAGCCAAATATTATCTGATCATTGGTGACACCCTTTACGATCGCAGTATCGCTACGATTTTACAAAGGTGCCTCAGACATGAGGAGGCCGAGAAAGTTTTGAATGATTTCCATTCTCGTGCTTGTGGTGGACATGTATCTGCTTATTCTACCACACATAATATTTTGTGTGTTGATTACTTCTTGCCTACCATATTTAATGATTTCATTATTGCTGCCAAAATTTGTCATGCATGCCAGGTTTTTGACCGTAAAACTCGATTACCACTGGGACCATTGCATCCTTTCATTGTTGTTGGACCATTTTCAAAATGGGGCATTGATTTTATGACATATAACCCTACCTTGGTTGGGGGGCATTGGTATATTATTGTCGTCGTGGACTATTTTACGAAATGGGCTGAGGCAATGCCTACATTAAACAACAATGGTGAGACGGCTACTCTTTTTTTCTTCAACCATGTGGTTGCACAGTTTGGTGTGCCATAAGCTATAGTTACAAATCATGGTTCACATTTTTGCAACCATTTGATGGCTGAATTAACTACCAAGTTAGGACTTTCACATGATAGTTCTACTCCTTATTATCCACAAGCTAATGGAAAAGATGAAGCCATCAACAAATTCCTTAAGTGAATGCTTCAACGAATGATAGGATTTCACAAATGAAATAGGCATTTGATCCTATATTCATCTTTGTGGGCTTACCAAACCTCGGTAAGAAACGCAACTGGATTCACACGTTTTCAATTGGTGTATGGTCTGGAGGAAATCTTTCTCGTACAATGTGAAATTTCATCATTAAAAATTGCAATTGACCTGTTACATAACACTTCTAATGAAGAAGCACATTTCTTATAACTCATTCATCTAGATGAAACACATCATGAAGCTGCATTTGCCAACGAAGTACATAAGAAACAAATTAAGGCACAATATCACTGCAATGTCAAGCCTCGCATTTTCTTAGAAGGAGACCTAGTCTTTCTTTATGATCAGAAAGCCAATAAATTAGGAGCAAGGAAATTTGAACCATTATAGATAGGCCCCTATATTGTCAAGCGTGTTTTTGCAAAAGGAACTTACGAGTTAGTTGATTATGATGGAATTCCATTATCGCAGCCCTGAAATAGGTTGTATCTGAAACGTTACTATGGTTGATTTTGCGTAGTAATAAAGATTGTATATATGCTTTGATTGAGTGTGTGTGTCACAGTGTGACTTTTAGAGTTTTTATGTGGTTAAGTAATCTGCTTTTCATTTGTTTCAGATGTCGAAATCTTTGGAACCATTTATTGGTTATGTTGACAGTGCTAGTCGTAGTACACAGAACCAATCTTCTGTAGCATGGGCCATATTCGCTCCAAGTGGTGAGTCAGTGAGTTTTTAAGGGATTTGTATCGGTCATTCTACAAACAATATCACTGAGTATAGTGCATTGATCAAACTCCTCTCTTATGCCATTTCGCTTGGCATTCACCGAATCATCATTAGGCTAGACTCACAACTTATTGTACTGCAACTTACAAATGTTTATACCATCCGAAATCCAACTATTTATCATATGTTCCTTAGATTTCATCTTTTGGAAATACATTTTGATTACATTCAATATCAACACATTTCCAGGAACTTTAACATATTGACTGATTATTTAGCAAACTATGTGTTAAACAGACATTTACGACACATGTAAATAGTAAAATTTCTAATTCACATCAATAATTGAAAAGAATTGCACATAACCATATAAAAACAATGAAAGTAAAATAGATAGATGTTCATAGTTTTTACAAAATTTGTGTCCAAGACATGTTGGTCATTTAACCTCAAAACTCAAAACGCATACAATAAATCATCCTAAGTAGCCCTAATGATGCTCATGATAATAGGTCATAGCCTGAGGTATCATGTGCAATAGCCTTATCCAACGACTAGGTACACCGATAGTATGGCATTGTAGCCTCATCAGTAACTCCTCAATTCGGACATCCGGTATACCAAGGGTTAACCCCTCTATATGATCCTGCAACTCCGCCAGTGTCTCTATCAAGTCCAAATCCTGGAGAACTGCTCTTCTGACATTTCTTCACACTGGTTCACCCACTTCTTGTTGATGACCTATTATTCAAACAATGCCAACATTTGTATGCATGAGAACATTTTTAGTTTAGTCTTGGAAACATAAAAAAACACAAAAACATGTAAAAACTTAACAAATCAAAACACTTGGTTAGAACAATTTACCTATAGCGCTCCATTGAGCACCCACTAGTAATCTCAAATCTAGATCTCCATGAAAATCCATCCTTGCATATGGATGCTCCTCGATAACAATATGTTTCCGATGGAGCCCACTGAAAAATGCAGTAGAAAATGTGACTGATGACTGACCAGCACGTCTAGCCATCAACTCTACCTATCTCTACATCTGTGTATATCTAAGACCAGCTAAACTCAGTGTCACATGCTGAGGTTGCATCAATGGAAATCTCTTTAAAGTAAAAGTGATTAAGATCGATCCATAGCTGAAATTCTTCATCTTACCACTCTTTACTTTAGTCAATTGCTCTTTCATAAATAGAGTACAACCTCACACCAGTTGAACATAGTTGGCTCAAGACACTCGAGTGCATACTACATGTGTGATCTATTCGCCATATGAAGTGTCACGCTACCTACCAGCTTTGCGATAGTGTAAAGGATTGTTCGTAAGGGCATATCACGAACTTCTTAGATGCTTATCTTTCTATATTTTCTAGGTTGTATACATGGCTGACAGAATTGTCGAATGTAATCCATCACTGATTCACCCTAACAACAAAACCTGAAAGACAAATGGGGTGCCACGTTTCGATAACCCTGTGAGAAAGTAAATGTCATCAATCAATATAGGGAGAACTTTGTCCCCTATGTGAAAAGCCTGATCTGTTGGATCCCATGAATAAACTAAGAACTGCAATAGTTCTAGTTGTTGCCTCATCTTGGATAGCCTGAAATATTTGAGTAACCCACAGTCTCTGAGGGCCTCAACAATACTAGGATCATTTAGGGAAACTATATCCTATTCTTCATGTTCTCTTTCATGCCAAAAAATAGCCATTCTTATCCGATCAAAGTCTGAAATAAAACTATAGGCATAGTTAGGATCCATTTCATGAAAAAAACTTGAGGATTTTTGGGTAGAATAGGAGAAACAAATTTCTAAACTACACCAAGTGCAACCTTGGTCTTGAGACAGTGTGCTAAAGAGAAGGTACCCTTCTGCTTGGGTGCACTACAGTGTAGTTTTCGATGTGCAAGGGTGCGCTAATCCTAGGGCAAGGTATATTTTCCCTTGGGACTCTAAAACCCTAAAAAAATTGTCTGAAACTGCAAAAGAATGACCTTAAATGAAAGAGAAGAGGTAGATCTCCTACCTGGTCCTGAAGGCATGAAGAATGATCCATAGAAGCTCCCACAATTAGCTGTTGAAGTTCAGGTAAAAACTTGTTCAGAGCACAAAATTGAATGGTAAATGTCAAATGTTGAAAATGACTTGGTAAATTCTTGTTTTATGGTTATTTCATATTCATTAAATGAATAAACTATAGTTTTTACCTATTTTTACCAATGAAACAGATATGTTTAATCCGTTTGGTGGTTCTTTGAGCAGGTTTACAACTAACATAGTGAATTTGACATGCATGATAGTAAATTCTACTTTTGACCACATAGCATACTTTTACCTCTTTTTGAGCTCTATTTAACATCGAAAAGGGAACCCCCCTGGGGTCATCTTTAAGCTATTTTCAGACTCTCAAAATATGAAAATATTACTGAGTGCTAGTCCTTTTTAGCTTGTAAATGGATTTGAAATGACATCTAGTCAGTATAAGTTTAACCCTTTATGGATTGAGATAGATTATTTAAGAAAAAGGAATATGTTGATAAAAAATGGTCAATAGGTTCTCTCATGTATTATTTTACTCTTTTTCGAACTTGAGAGACAAATTCATGAAAAAGAACTTATGGAGTTTTCTTTTTTTTCCCTTTTCAAGCTCTCTAAACATGAAAAAGACCGAGTACTCATTGTTGTTAAACTCGTTAAAACATCAAATAGTGAAAAACTTGTCCATCAAGACAAGAACAAGTTTCACCTTCGCTAGACTTGTTAAAGCATCACATAACAATGGATTCACTCGAAGCATGGAATTATACTGCAAACATATGTTATCCTCCTCAATCTTGTTAAAAAATAAAAAGGTACTAGTCAGCAATGACTGGGGAAAATGGGAAAAGGGATAAATCACTTTATGGTAGCAAGTCGCTCTTAAACATGACACTTTCACTTCATCTCTATGACTATTTGGGTTGCGTTATCTGCTTGATGGTTGTCATACATATGGTCTATCACATGATCCATAACTTTGGTTTTGGGTCAATTATGCCAATTCATTCAGTGTTACCAACATGTTCAAGAGAAGTCACTCAGTAAACTTCATCCTTTGCAATACTCATAAACCTTCATTTTCATGACCGTTGTTCCTGAAAATTGTGTCATCAGTCACATTATGTCTTCAAAATAACTACACTCATTTCATGTTATTGAGGGGGGATACATCAAGGCCCTCCTATGATAAGTCGATTCTTATTGACATCATCACATTATCCAGGAAGTTGACTTAGAAACACCCTTCCAGTAGCTTGAGGCTTGCATACATCAAAGACAAGTTTCTCACTTCTGGTGACAGGTTGACATCACTGGCCTCCGACCAAAATACTTTGTATGGTGTTCGACATCAAAACATCTATTCACACCATGCAGAATGTATTGTAGTACCTTGATAACCATTATTATTATTAGTGATCTCTCTCGTGTCTGTTAACAGCTCACATCATTGGCTGGTAATCAGATGGTGTCTTCCCATGTTCGACTTCAGATCACATTTTCACATGGTTAGACTCGTACTTGAGGGAATGATTGGACAAGACAAAAGACTCTGGATCTAGTTTCATCCATCTGGGCTGTGATTCCAGGAGAGTACTAAATCATCTGCCGATGGCTTTAGACATATGGTCATCCTATCAAGGGTGTATATCTGTAGACGACTATCTAATTTATGTACATGTAATGAAAATTTTATATGATGAGTATGGGTATGCCTTCCCTGAGCAATTCACGAAAAATTCAAAGATATCATGATATTATGTATTGTAATTGAAATAGGTCACTATCCGCTTCAGATCCTACTCATCAGTACATCGTAAAGCATATCACTTGACATTATCATTTTCGATTTCATGCTTTAGGGGGAGACTGTTACAGGTCTATTTGGTCACATCACTCCCAACATTCAGATTAGTACAATTAGGTTTCATCAAACCCTAATTCAGTTGCTACATGCCCTAGACAAGTCATCACATTGAATGCTTCCATCCATGAAAGTTTCCTAGCCTGAAACCTTGCTGAAATGCCTCCTTGGGACACCAGCGCAGCCTTGGTCAGGGGTAACTGAACTACATAGCAGGTAGGCCCGTTCAGGCCTGCCCTTCAGTGCACTTAGTCCCACTTACACCTACACTGGGTGAGAATGAGCAAAATTTGCCTAGGGTTCTAGGAATATTCCTTGATTCTAAATCATTCTAGAAGGATCCTAGCTCTTATCTCATGCTATGAGCTTGAATTTGGATAGGTTATGGATCAATTAGCCTCCTACCCTCTCATCCCTTTCTCCATGGAAACTAACTCCAATTTTGGAAGGCCATTCAATGCCCAATTTACGACATAACCACCTCCATTTCCCTATAAAATGATCACTCATCATAGTGATCATGGGGTTGGAATTTGAATATTATAGAGAAATATTGTTGGTTTGATATTTGAGTTCATGTCAAGTAATGTTATGTTGTTGAATTGATGTGCTTTTAGCGTGACGAGGATTGGACTGAAGTTGGATGAATGACACAGGATCAAACTGCATTGGGTGTAACTCTTCCTTCTACATTAATAAAGTTGTTTATCCCTTTTCTCATATTCTTGTTCATATCTATGGTGATTATGTGTTTCAATGTTGTCGATTCCATTGGTTTGTAGTAGATAGATCATGTATGCATTGATCATTTTCGTTTTTGTTTCTATTGACACAGGTACCTATTGAGCGGATTCAGTTCAAGTGGGAGCAACAAGATCAATTCAGAGGAGGTCAAGGAAGTGAAAGATTAAAAGTAAGTTTCTTCATCTCATCTATCTACTATAGGAAAAGGTTAAACAACTTTATTTCTATTTTTCAAAGTGTAGCTACCCACTTAGGGACAATATGTTTATCCGTAAATACAAATCCCATATAATAGGAATCCTTATGGAAATACCTTTCATCCCCAAGCCCAGGCACCTTTGTACCCTCAGTATCAACAACAATATCCACCCTATATTCTTTATGCTTCAAATATAACTCAATTCCAACAAGGGTATAACCCACCTTATCATAAACAATCTACATTATTGTTACCACCTTTATTACAATAGCCACAACCCTTACCGCTACCTCAAAATACCAACCCATCTTCACAGAAGATGCAACAATCATTTAACCCTCTTCAACCAATGCATCTTCTTGCATAACTGATATATAATCCTAATAATAAACCTCCTCAACCTATACAAAACATTGAAATGCAACCTTTTCTAACTTATGTTATCACTAACTTTCCCATAAATGAAATTCAACTGAGATTTGGGAAAATCATTAACAAAAATAAATATGCAATAGTTATATAAGAGGAGGATCCCCATGTAGAATCAGAACAAATGGAAAATGAAAATAACGTTGAAGTAAAATAACCACGGGATCTCTTAAAATCCAAGGAGCCCCCTTTTCTTGAAATATTGCTTGTAAAGAAGATCGAGACACCAATACAATATGATTTGGAATTTGAGCTAAGAGATGTTTGTATAAAGATCCCTTTGTTACAAGCTATTAAATACATTCTTATTTACAATAATATTATTATGTATCTTTGCATTAAGAAACTAAGAAGGAAGAAAAACAATAATCAAACCATCAAAGTAATCAGCCAAATGTCATAAATGAAATCTGGGCTACCACCAAAGTACGATGATCTAGGGAACCCAGTGGTAACCATAGGGATTAATCAAAATTTTCTGCCTAATACTCTTGTAGATCTTAGGGAAGCCATCAATGCAATGACCATTGATATAATGACATTATTGCAATTAAAAGAGATAAGGCGCACGCCCATTGTGCTGGAATTAGCAAATAAGTCCATCATCAAACCCATTGTGGTCCTAGAATAAATGGTGGTAGCAACATCTTCTTTGGAATATCTAATTGATTTTATAGTAATTTCTCCAAAAACTACCAAACCAGGACACCAAATAGTCTTAAGTCAGCCCTAGCTAGCTACTATTGATGTTGTCATTGAGTGTAAAAAAAGGGGAAATGACTATCTCTAATGGGTCACAAAAACAAAGGTTGATTATCTTTCCACCTGCCCAATTAGCTGGAGAAGTGCCTCTTTGGTTGGGAAATCGTTATGGGGAATAAGATTGCATGCTTCCTTTTCTGACTTTAGAAAAATCAAGAGGGCTTCAAGAAAAATCAGAAGAACAAGTTTTGCAACAATTTTTATATGATATAAGTTGTATAGAATATCATGTTCCTTTTAGTGGCTACCATCAAGTTTCAACAGTGGATTTTAGGAAACTTGTTATCCCATTGTGTTTGCATTATTCACCCAAAGAAAAACACAAAGAAGCAAGCACCCAATCTATTGAAATCATTTCTAGAAAAACATTGTATGTTGGTATAGATTTAAGCACAAAACTGAGACAACAAGTAGTAGAAATTATCCAAAAATAGTCAGGGGAATTTGCTTTGGATTATTTAGATATGAAAGGAATTCATATTGATACCTACATACAACACATTTATACTAATGAAGAAATCAGGCCTGTAAGATAGCCAAAAAGACAAATGAATCCATCCCTCAAAGAAATTCTCAAAGATGAGCTGCAAAAACTTTTGAGTGCAAATTTTATATACCCCATAATCTAACAGTAAGTGGATATCTCCTTTAGTGAAGGTTCCTAAGAAGAATGGGAAATGGATGATTTTCAATGATTACAGGGAGTTGAAAAAAGGCACCTTGAGGGACTATTTTTCTCTATCTTTTATTGATCATGTGCTTGATACTTTATCAGGGAAAAAATATTTCTCCTTCTTGGATGGGTACAACAGTTACAATCAGATCCAAATAGCCCCAAAAGACCAAGAGAATACTACTTTTACCAAACCATGGGGTACATATGCTTACAGAGTTCTTCTATTTGGCTTGTGTAATGCTCCAGCTACCTTTCAAAGGGTTTTCTTAGTTATTTTTGCTAATATGGTACACGAATGTGTGGAAGTCTATATGGATAACTTCATAGTGCATGTAAATGATTACCAGCAGGCTTTGGAAAACTTAGAAAAAGTTATGATTCCTTTTCAGGAAACTCATCTACCTGTTTAGTCAATTTAGTGTTCTAAATTGCTTTCATAAATTATCAACTAAGGTTCGTAAGCTCGTTAAGTGTAGTTCACTGTATGTGCTTAGTTAACCCTTCTTACTTCATTTTTTTGTATTTTTATATTGTTTTTGGGGTTTCTATTCTTTGAATCCTAATGATGTACAAACTGAACTATGAAAAACTGAATCTAAACCTCCTAAAGGTGAACCAAGAGCTTAAAACTAGTCAAAATCTAAGTTAAAAGAAGGAAAAACAAAGCATTTTTCCTATCTTGTCATTAATCCTAAGTCATGAATCTAATTATTAAAATTAAAAGGTGAGGTTGTAAGGCATGTTGAAATAAATACAGAGAATGCAATTAACTGAAGTACTTCTAGTTACTCTAACCTTCAATTTTGAAAGTAACCTTCTTGAGATGGAATATAAGCAACCTTTTGTACTTCATGATCTAGAGAACTAAATAAAACATGCAGAAAGTAACTCATTGGTTTCAATCATTGTGTAAATTGAATGTTTAACCATTTATTTTGGGATGGGTATCAGCTTGAAATGGTGATCAAAAGCATTCATTAACACAGTGCATTGACAATCTAAACTAGAAAATAGAAAACAAAAAAAGCGAGTAAACTAGTCAACAATGCAATCTCATTACTTTCAACCTTACTCTGTTTAGAAACAAAGTCTTTTCCTTTATGAAATGGGTTGGAGAAACAATACTAACAATTGAATTCTAACATTATGCTATTGAACAAAACTAAAAGAAATCAAACTACAAGAAATCAGCCTAAGTTAGAAATACAACTAAAAGAAAATGGTGAAATTAAAACTGAACAGAAAACAAATGGAACAAAAACCTCCTTCAGTGCAGGGGCCCTCTATAACTAACTGGGTTGAGCTACTAACTAATTGAAAATACTTTGTCAAATGATCATTGGTCAACACACAGCTTTATATTATAAACAGGAACAAAGTCCAAAAACACAGAGCTGAGAGTCTGAACTTAATACATCAAAATCTTCGAAACCCTCTCGGTTCTGTACAACCAGCATTTAAAAGAAAATATTCGTAACTGTCTTTGAGGAAAACTAGCTATAGGTGGCCTATACATATTACAACAAGGCTCTGTAAATGTCTGATCAGCTACAGGTGACTTGAATTCGAGCAAAATGTTTGCACAGAACCGTTAACACAAGTGATTTATCTGAGTTAACGCTACAACATAACTGTTGGATTTATTAATTAACCACGAAAGAGTAGACAAAGAGTATTGTTGCTTCTGGGTATCATACGTTTGACTCCACCTTTGACTACAATCTTGATCTTTCTTCTTTGTCGATCTGGGTTGAGTGACTAGGACGGAATCCATGTGGAGATGATTCTAGAAATGCCCATGTGGCTAGTTTCTTCATTTGACACCTAGAACCTGCTAGACCATGGAAGTAGCTATGGAATACACAGTTAGTTGTAGAATAGGTTGTGTTCTGTAGCTAATTTGTAAAAACTTATTCAAATATCAAAAACATAAAAATATAACATGTCAATCATTTAATGCCCTCCTTAAGACAAAATTTATCATTTATCATTGATGGGAATCTGTAATATTATGGAAAAGCAAGGGAAAGAAGTGAGAAAAGCTATCAAGGAGAGGGTAATTCTGAATTTCAACATACCCCCACTACAAAATCATTGCATGTCCCCATGAAATTTGCCAAAAATGTGAATTGTTCTTTCCTATTGCATTTACTCAGACACCTCTGCTAGTACATTCAATTTTCTTATTTTGCTCCTCTTTGAAGTGACTGCCATTCTAGGTTTCTTCATAAGAATCATGTATTTAAGGTTGATGACTGTTTTGTTCAAGCTTATATTCTTCCTCTTCAACTTCCTATTCTTATTATACCATAGTCCTAGGTGTTGTATTGTATTATCATGAATAGCCTTATCCAATTTACTTTGTTCCCTCAGGGTTTTATTTTCTTTCTTGATATGTATGTTCAATATCTCTAACTCATAAATTTCCTGTTTGAGAAATTTAGTTAGAGGTTCTTGTGGATTGACAGAGGGTTTTGGATTGGTTGAGGATTCTGGATCTATTGAGGCACTTTTCTTCTCCAGTGATTCTATATAATCATATGTTTGTTGCTGCACTGGGTCCATGCCTGGATATCCTCTGCTAGGGCTACCTTCGAAATAATGTTCAGGAGAATTTTGAGCACTGTGTGTAAATGGAACATTGTCAGGAGATGGTACTGGGGTTTCTTCTTCTAGATTTATGAACTATGTTCCCTTTGATGGTATCTTCTTTACCATACCTTGGAGTCTAGAGCTCCTTCTAAATTGTAGAGGGCTTAGGTTCTCCTCCTTTGTACCCTCTTTCTCCTTTTCTATCTTTTATTTTCTCTTGATTTGTTTCCTAATCTCTGTCAATTTTTCAGAGATTAATTGTTCATCATCTTTTTATAATGAAGATTCAGGTTTGTTTCTAGTAATTCCACCATCTTTCTTTTTCATTCTCCCTTTTTTCTTGATTTGCTCCTTGATCTCTATCAATTTTTCAGAGACTAGCTCTTCATCATTTTTCTGTGTTGAGGACTCAGGCTTGCTTTGAAAGGTTATACCAGTCTTCTTTCTCCTACTCCTTCTGACATTACCATCTTTAGGTGATTTTGGTGCCTCTTGGAAATAGTTTCTTATCAAGAAAGTTTTCCAAGTATCTGCTATTCTTTTCAAATGAAACTCAACCAGTATTTTTACCAACGCATGATGGTGCATAGTTGTGTCTAGGAATTCTATTTTCTTCTGTACATTTGAAGTCGTCCTTCTTAAACTATTTAGTAGGAAGAAAGGGAGGTTTATGTCTCCATTTTCTAGAAATTTCATCAATAAATGTATATGATAGACATACATGCACCCGAATCTCCCTTCACAGGTAATGAATTTCTATAATATCAAAAGAATGCTTCTCCATTTACTTTTAAGTGCTAAAATATGAGTTCCTTTTCTAAACACAGAGACATCCATACTTGGGTTCCTAAGGATTACATTCCATGATTGACTATGGAATTCCTTGTTTTTAAACCATCTCTCACTATGTCTTGGCAGTCCTATAGCCTTTGCTATGTAGGATTTTGTTGCTGCAAACTTAATGTCTCCAATTTCTACTTTTGTGCCATCAAATGATCTAGCAAAAGATTTTGTGATCTCTTTGTGGAAGCCATCAAATTTTTCAATGAAATTGAGCCATCCATCTGCAACATCTCCTTGAGTTGTGGGAATCCCTCCATATATTTTACTCCTACTAGCTCTGTCCTAACAATGAGTCCCATGGCTTCTGTTTCACAAAATTTCTTAACCTTTAGAATTACTCTCCTGGTCTATGAAATGGATTGATTGCGGGTATGGTGAAAAGGAACTACGGGTTTGCATGGAATAAGTAGATGGTGAAGGTTTAGAGAGATGTGAATACGTTGGTCACATCGTAGTCTTGACCATTAACAAATGGAGTTATTAGGGACTGTTTAGGTACAGAGTATGGAGAGTGTAGCAGAGATGTGGTACGATGAAATTATTATGGACCGTTTAGTACCGAGTATGGAAGACATGGTAGAGATGTGGTATAATGAAGTGGCAGTCAAATCAAATGATGACTTGTTAAGGAGACATATGATTATTCATATTATACATGACTTATATTTTTAACATTCTATTTCAAATAAATTTTTCATTTTACCTTTAGAACTTAACCTTTTGCTTGATAACTCCTTTGGTGTTGATCCATAGGTACTTTTAGAATGGTTGGTCTCCAAAACTTGATTCCTCAATTTCCTACATTCATGATTTATTTGTGAGTTGTACAATTGTGCCAGAGATGATAAGTAAGTTGTAGCTACAAAATCAGATTAGGTGCAGAATGGAATCAACTACAGAATGTGAAAAGAAGGAAAAGTGAAGTATGGCTATGGAATATGCGTGTAAAAATGAAATGGAAATGGGTTATGACAATGAGATGAAATGAGATGTAAAATAAAATGGGAAATAGGGTGAAACGGATTAAAACTGTAAAAATAAAATATAAATGGAATATGACAGTGAGATGAAATGGAACTGTAAAATAAAATGAAAGTAGAATGAGATGGAATGAGACTATGAATTTGCAGACTCTAAACTGCAAATACATGTAGCTTTTTGTCACTACTTATTACAGAAAGGAAATGGAAAATATAGGATGTCAGAAACCTTTGATTTTCACCCTGTATTTTCTGTATAACTATTCCAATCAATGATTGGTTTTCAAACTCATACAATTTATTATTTATTATTTTATATTATTTTTAATTATTTTTTTAGGAAAAATAGAGACCAACTTAGTGGAGAAGAATAATTCTTCTTCACTAGCTTCATCTTAGAGTTATTCTGGAAAATCTTAATGAACTCCTCTCTTGAAATTGGTTTCTGATATATCTTCAACCGATGACCATTCACAAGAAGAGGTATTTTTCTTCCATCTATTTTCCTTATCGTTACTACTCCATTATTAAAGACTTATTCAATCTCATATGGCCCAAGCCAATGAGTTTGAAACTTCCCTTAAAAATCTTTGAACTTTGAATCGAACAACAGTGCCCAATCTCCTACTTGAAACTTCTTCTCCTTGATATATTTATCATGCCATTTAGCCCTCTATTGTTGGACTATACTGGTTCTTTGAACTGCATCTTGCCTGATTTCATCAAGCTCATTGAGTTGCTCCAATATATGCTGATGTGTCTTTGACAAATCCAATCCCAGTTGGACTGCCATCTTGAATGTTTTGATTTGAAACTCTATAGGGAACATGACTTGTTTCCCATAAACAAGTTCATAGGGTGTGTGTCCCATTGTGTTCCTTCGTGTAGTTCTATAAGCCCATAAGGCTTGAGGAAGCTTTTCTACCCAATCTCTTCTATGTAGATGCACAATCTTAGTGATAATTCCTTCAATCACCTTATTTGTAGATTTAAATTGACCATTCACTTGTGGAAGATAGGGGGTATATTTCCTACGTTTGATCTTGTAATATTCCACAGGTCTCTTCACCATCTTAGATGTAAATTGAGATCCCTCATTTGTCACAATTACTCTTGGAACACCAAAACGAAAGAAGATGTCCTCAAAAAGAAAATTAACTACAAGTTTTTCATTAATAAAAGGCAATGCTTTAGCCTCTACCCATTCAGTGACATAATCAGTGCATACCAATATATACTTCTTTTTCTTAGATGGGGGATTAATTGGTCCAACAAAATCCAAGGGCCATTTTCAAAAGGTTCAATAAGTACTTGAATTTGTAGTGGCATTTCATTTGAAGGAACAGGTTTTCCTAGCCTTTGGTAGCTGTCACACCTCCTGACATATTCCTTGGCATCTTTGAAGATGGATGGCCAATAATATCCTAAAGAAAGGCTTTTATAGGTTGTCCTCTTGTCAGCAAAGTGTCCACCACATGGTTCATCATGACATGCCTTAAGAATCTTAGGCATTTCATCTTCCCTCACACATCTTCTGATCATGAGATTTGTACCTATTTTATACAATTCATTAGTGATCCATGAGTATCTTGCACTTATTTGAATGAATTTTCTTTTATCTCTAGGAAACAAATGTGAAGGCAATTTACCTGTGACTAAGTAATTGGCAATATCTGCAAACCAATGGGTCTAAGTAGTCACTGCAAAATATATTCATCAGGAAACTTATCTTCAACCGGAGTGTCATCTTTGATATTTTTAATTCTGGACAAGAAATCAGCAATTGTGTTTTGTTTTCCAAGTCTATCTAGCACAGTAATATTGAATTCTTGCAAGCGTAATAGCCATCTTGTAACTATGCCATTAGTAATAGGTTTATTCATTAAGTATCTAATTGCAGAGTGCTCTGTATGAACAAAGGTTTCATAGCCTGTTATATAATTTATAAACTTATTGATTGCATGAACAACAACTAAAAATTCCTTTTTAGTTACAGTATAATTTAACTTGGTGGGAGTCAAAATTCTTACATATATAGTAGATGGCATAGAGAATCAAATATTTTTGTCCTAATACAGCTCCCAGAGTTGTATCTGAAGCATATGTTGAAATGTGAAAAGGTAGTTTCCAATTTGGACCTCTCAATATGGGTTCTTCAGAAATTCTTGCTTTAAAGTCTCAAATGCTAACTAGCAATCAGGATTCCAATTGAATTCACAATCCTTGGTGAGTAATTTGAAGAGTGGAGATGCTATTTTAGTGAAATTTTCTATAAATTTTCTATAGTATCCTATAAATCCTAGAAAAATTATAACATCCTTTTGGCAATTTGGAATTGATAATTTAAAGATGACTTCAACTTTAGATTTATCAACTTTAATCCCATCTCCTGAAATGTGATGTCCTAAAGCAATCCCTTCTGTAAACATCATAAAACATTTTTCATGGCTTAGCGAAAGGTTTGCTTCCTTACATCTTTTAAGAACTTTTTCCAAACTTTCCAAAGCTTCTTCAAATGTATTCCCATACACTATAAAGTCATCCATATATACCTCTACACAATCATGTATTAGATCAGAAAAAATTCCTATTACTATTCTTTGGAATGTTGCAGGTGCATTACATAATCCAAAAGGAAGTACTCGGTAAGCATTGGTTCCCTGTGGACAAGTAAATGTGGTTTTATCTTGATCTTCAGGTGCGACCTGAATCTGATTATAACCACTAAAACCATCCAAGAATGAGAAATACTTCTTACCTGCTAATGTATCTAACACTTGAACTGTAAAGGGCAAAGGAAAATGACCTTTAAGGGTAGCTTTATTCAATTCTCGATAATCAATGCACACCCTCCATTTACCATTCTTTTTAGGCACAATCACTAAAGGGGAAACCCATTGGCTGTCTGAAATTGGGTAAATGAAGTTTACATTCAGTGGTTTTTGCATCTCTTCTTTCACAATTTCCCTAAGATTTGGATTCATCCTTCTTTGAAGTTGTCTGATAAGTTTACAATTTTCCTCAATGTAGATGTGATGTATACAAGTCTTAGTAATAATTCCTTTCATGTTAGTATATTCCCATGCATATGCAGCAGAATGTTGTTGTAATGTTTTGATTAGCTTTTCCTGTTATAATTTCTCAGAGTTATTGTTTATGTTCAATGTTCTCCCTAGAAAGATTTCAATTGTAGAGCTACCATATTCTTCCATAGAATAAAGAGACATTTGCCTAGATGACAAATATTCAATATTGGATTTTTCTTGGAATTGATCATGTTCATATTCTGGAGATGGTTCAAAATTTTCCATTGCATTCAAGATTTGACTATCTTCACTAATATATGAAATAGTAAAGAGAGGTTGAATGTCATTTTCATCATCAATCCATTCTTTGTCAACTATTTATGTTATTGTTCTTGCTAGAGGATATAGAGTGAATTTCTTTGTTGAATTCCCATTAGAAATATACATGTCACCAGATCTACAGCCAATTAAAGCATCAGTTGTGGCCAACCAAGGTCTTCCTAATATAAGTGGATGTCCTCCTAGATGGTTCTTGGGGGTTAAAATCATAAAATCAACAGGGTTTTCCCAAGAATCTAAGGATACTGAAATATATTCTAACACACCATCTGGTTTGATTACAGATCTATTTGCTAATTACAGTAATGTAGGTGTGTAAAGAAGATTAGAAATCTTGAGTTGTTCCATGGTTTGTTTGCTCATGATGTTTATAGCTGCTCCTAAATAAATCAATGTATTGGGAATTTCAACTCCATTGATATGTTTTTTCACAATTGGACTTCCTGGATCTACATATTTTTGTATGGCAATTTTTCCCATCATTATATCTGCTATTTTTTGCTACCAAGTGAATTCTTTTTGTTTATTTTTCTTTTCTTCCTGGTTTCTTTATGTTCAACTCCTTTATTGTTTTAGCTAGGATTGGAATCTCCTTAATGGATTATAACAAAGGGATTTTGATACATACATTTTTCAATTCATCTAGAAAATCATAATTAGGAAACATAATCTTCTTTTCTACTTCTCTATTAACTTGTAATCTTTCAGGAAAAGGAGGTGCAAAAGTAGATACTCGTTTCTCAATGATAGGAGTTGATTTCACTAGTTCTTTCTACTTTTCATTTTCAGTATTTTGGTTTTGGAGAGATGTTCCTTCAAAACTTTTATTGGGTTGTAGAGAATCTTCCTCAGAATTGTCTTGTTCCTGAATAACTATAGAAGGCCTTTCCTTTTCTAATATCCTACCAGATCTTAGTTGAACATCATTGAGATTTAGATGAGTGATCATATAAGTTGGAAATTTCTATCCTTCCACCATGTAAGTATTCTAAGGATTTTTATTGTTAGGGTTTGGTAATGGTTGGGCGGGTAGCTGATTTGGTCTCTGCTGAAATGGTAGTAAGAGTTGAGGATTTTGGTTTTGTTGTGCAATCTGTTGTGGATTTTGTTGTGGAAATGGTAGTGAAAGTTGAGGGTTCTAATTTTGAAGTTGTGGCTCTTGATTTTGTTGTGGAATTTGTGGGGGAGGATAATTCTGATATGATGGAGGATATTGATAATATTGAGAAAATCTTCCATAAGGATTTTGTACTCCTTGAGCCCAAGGTTGAGATTAAGATTGAGGCCAAGGTTTCTTCCAATAACTCCAATTTGGTGGGGGATGAAGATACATTTGATTGTTAAATCCATGATTTTTTCACCCCTACCAAGGTCTTCTAGAGACAAAGCAAAGAGATTTTGTTGAACTTGGAATTGTTCCTTCTTGAAAAACAGCCTTAAGACTTGGAATTGAAGGACAACCCTTGGTCTCGTGTTTTTCTAAACAAATCATACAAGTCTCTATGATTTTTTGCATCCAAAGTACATTCTCTTAAAGCATGTTTTTTTCTACATTTGGGACAGAAAATAGCTAACTAATCAACCTCGGTTTTATGCTTGTTTTGCAAATTAAGGGTGCCTGTTTTCTCTCTAAGGCTCCCTAGAATATATGTTTTGAATTCATCAAGCATATTCCCAATTTCTACCTACTCACTAATCCAGTTGCAAGCTTATTCGCTCTAACAAGAGAAGGATCTCTTGGACCTTTCCCACTTTTGGATTTCCCTCTTGAGAGATGAACACATAATTCTCCTATGCCACTTAATGGGAGTTGAGAGATATCTTCCTTCCCCATCATGTTAAGGATATCTATCCACTCATCTCTAATGGATTTTAATAGAATAGCTTTTAAGGTATCTTCATCTAAATTTTCCATCTCTTCTCTTTTCAAGTTATGGTTGAATTTCTCAATTAAATCCTATAGATTTTCATCCTCTCTTTGCATCATTTTGAACACTTCATCCTTGTGATTGGTAGGCATGTAATAATCCAAATACCTATCCAAAAGCACTTTCTTCATGTCATTCCATGTTCTAATGGACTGAGTTACTAACCCCATGAACCACTTCAAAGCAACTCCTTTCAATGTTGAAGGAAACAACTTAAGTTTTTGAGAGTCTTCTAAGTAATCATAAGTTCTGCACAAGACTTCATACTCAAATAAAAATGTTTCAGGATCCTCACTTTTTAACCCATGGAAATTTGGGAGGACAAAAGGTGAGATATTTTTCATTATGGCATTTGTTTCTTCATCAACTATAGGGAATCCAAAAGAATTATCTATTTTCCTATCTCCTCTGCCTCCTCCATTATTTCCTCTACCTCCTCCATTATTTCCTCTACCTCTTCCTCTACCCCCTCATCCAAACAGTGTGAATTCTCCATCCTCTCCTTCTTCTACCATTATAGTTTCTTTAGAGTCAGTGTAGTGTTCAACCTGCAAGGTTACTTTCTTTTCCTCTGGTTCCTCTATTAATGGTATGTGGGAGAGAGGTTCTATTTCTTCTTCCTCACTAGGTATTCCTAATTCTTCAACTAAAATGTTCTCCCCTATGGAGGTGAAAAAGGCTACTCCTTCTGTTGGAGACCCAAGATTTTTCTCCTCTAGGACTGCCTCAGTAGCTGAAATAGGAGATCCTTTTGATTGGATTTCTGACCTCAGAACTTCAGGTGCTCTATGTCTAGGAATATGATCTTGAGATGGAGATGTATCTCTTCTTGTTCTTGGTGGAGTAGGTGGTGTTATAGGAATTGAACTCCTGCCTCAAGCTATAAATCTACCCCTAGAGTCTCTTTCTCTATGCATATCATTTTTTTTTTTAATGTAAGAGATAAGGTTACCTAATTACACTTCCCCAGAAATGGTGCCAAAAATGTTTAGTTAATTTATTGTCCTAAATTGCTTGCATAAATTATCAACCGAGGTTCGTAAGCTGATGAAGTGTAGCGCACTGTATGTGCTTAGTTAACCCTTCTTGCTTCGTTGTTTTGTATTTTTGTATTTTTGGGGGGATTTTTGTTCTTTGATTCCTACTGATGTACAAAATGAACTATGAGAAAATGAATCTAAACCTCCTAAACGTGAACCAAGAGCTTAAAACTAGTCAAAATCTAAGTTAAAAGAAGGAAAAACAGAGCATCAATACTATCTTGTCATTAATCCTAAGTCATGAATCTAATTATTAAAATTAAAAGGTGAAGTTGTAAGGTATATTGAAAAAAATACAGAGAATGAAATTAACTGAAGTACTTCTTGTTACTCTAACCTTCAATTTTGAAAGATAACCTTCTTGAGATGGAATACAAGCAACTTTCTATACTTCATGATCTAGAGAACTAAATAAAACAAGCAGAAAGTAACTGACTGGTTTCAATCATTATGTAAAGTGAATGTTTAACCATTTAGTTTAGGATGGGTATCAACTTGAAATGGTGATCAAAAAAATTCATTAACACAGTGCATTGACAGTCTAAACTAGAAAATAAATAACAAAAACAGTGAGTAAACTAGTCAACAATGAATTCTCAGTACTTTCAACCTTACTCTGTTTAGAAACAAAGTTGTTTCTTTTATGAAATGGGTTGGAGAAACAAGACTGTACAATTGAATTCTAACATATGCTACTAACCAAAACTAAAAGAAATCAAACTACAAGAAATCAACCTAAGTTAGAAATACTGCTAAAAGAAAATGGTGAAATTAAAAATGAACAGAAAACAAATGGAAAGAAAACCTCCTTCATTGCAAGGGCCCTCTGCAACTGACTGGGTTAAGTTGCTAACTAATTGAAAATGCTTTATCAAACGATCATCGGTCAACACATGACTTTATATTATAAACAGGAACAAAGTCCAAAAATACAGAGTTGCGAGTCTGAACTTAATACACCAAAATCTTCGAACCCCTCTCGATTCTGTACAACCAGTATTTAAAAGAAAATATTCATAATTGTCTTTGAGGAAAACTAGCTAACACAAAACTGTTAACACAGGTGGTTGATCCAAATTAATGTTGTAACGGAACTGTTGGACTTATTAATTAACCACAAAAGAGTATATGAAGAGTCTTATTGCTTTCGGGTATCATACGTTTGACTCCACCTTTGACTATGATCTTGAGTTTGCTTCCTTGTCGATCTAGGCTGAGTGACTAGGACAAAATCCATGTGGAGACGATTCCAGAGATGCCCATATGGCTAGTTTCTTCATTTGACACCTGAAACCTGCCATACCATGGAAGCAGCTATGGAATACACAATTAGATATAGAATAGTCAACATTTTGTAGCTAATTTGCAAAAACTTATTCAAATAGAAAAAACATAAAAATATAACATGTCAATCATTTAATGCCCCTCCTTAAGACAAAATATATCATTTATCATTGATGGGGATTTGTAATCTTATGGAAAAGCAAGGGAAGGACGTGAGAAAATTTATCAAGGAGAGGGTAATTTTGAGGTTCAACACTACCTCTTACTAATGAGAAATGCAAAATGATGCAGACCGAGGGATTTTTTCTGGGTCACTAGACATCACAAACAAGGATAAAAGTTGACCCTGCAAAAATTGAGGAAATTTCACAAATCTCAGTCCCAAAATCACAAAAAGAGGTAAGAAGTTTTTTGGGACATATAGGGTATTATAGGAGATTCATTGAAAATTTTACTAAAATTGTTGCACCTATCTTTATATTTCTCGCTAAAGATGTTGATTTTTATGGGATATTGAATGTCAAAACACTTTTCAGGTATTGAAAGGTAGATTGTTGATTGCTCCAATATTGAGAGGGCCTAATTGGTCTCTCCCTTTTCACATTTGTACTGATGCATCAGATACATCCCTTGGAGTTGTTCTAGGAAAAAGGGAGAATCACATTATGTGTGTTATATAGGTTTTAACCCTGTACAGAAATTACCTGCATACGAATTCTAAAAACAGAAAACAACCAATGGCAAGAGCATAACACATAAAACAAATAGACATAGATACTTTCCCCTGGATCCCAAAACTAGGTCTACCAGATTTATTTTTCATTATGTTCCTTTCAATGTTACAATACATATATATACATGCTGAAGCATCCATAAACCACAATCCATTAACCTTACATTAGAACATAATCATAGTTCCCTTGACCAGATCTACAAAAAATACCATGGACCAAAAACCATCGCACCCAAAACCATGTGCAAAATACATTCACAAAACTATAGGTAGGTGTGGTGTAGGTAAATATCCTATGCAAATAGAGGTGATCTATGTAGCGCTAGAGTGGTTGTAGCCGCAAATAGAAAAACCTAATGAAAACTTCCTTAGACTAGAATTGAATATGAGGGCCTACCTCTTAGAACACTATTCCACTTGATGATGGCCTCTCTCCTTTGCTCCAACTTCCTTTCATTCTTCAAATACCTTAAACAAATGCACAAGAAACAAAAACAAACATAAAATCATGCAATCGCATTCAATCTACTTAAAAATTCAAGGAATCTTAAGCCACTAAATGTGTTATGACAATTAATGTAGGAAATAAACCATTAGCTGTATTCATATAAAACTCATAAATAAATACAACCAAAGCCTTAAAATTGCAGGTCTCCTCTGATGTATCCTAGTTCCCACACCTCTGCTAGCATCTCCTGGATATCCCCAACAATGGAAGTTTAAGGCTTCTTCCCTTTAGTTAGAAACCAAACCAAACACACTATTCTCCCTTCACAAACATAAATTAGAGGGCTAAAATCTATAGATATCTTGTTGGTTATTCAAGCTCCAAAAAATACTAGTTCAGCTTGGAAAAGGAGGAGTTTATATATCTTTAATGGAGGGGAGATGTTTCCTCTTATTATGGGAGAGGACTTATCTCTTGAGTTTGTTCCATATTAATAGGGAAAAGGAGCCCAAACTGAATTCCTCAGCTCTATCCAGCCCAACCATTTACCAAACTTCTGTTACAAAGCTTCTAGACCTGGAAGCTTCGACTCCATATTTAAAAAACTTTCCAAAAGAGGATCATTGTGACTGATCAAGGGCTCAATTGCATCATACGGCGTTAGACATGGTTTCAAATTCTACAAATTGGCGCGAGGAGGGAATTAGGCACTAGCGCCATTCTTGTAAACTGGGGTAAAAGGAAGATTCTTGGGAAATGATGCAAAAGGGAAATGTTCTGCTCATGAAGAGGGACATATGGGAAGTCTCTTCATGATGAGAAAGCATGTAGGGTTCAATGTAGAGGTCCTCTAGGATCAAGGAATGGGGAATATAGGGACAATGACAAAATTTTGTGTAACAGTAGGTCCGCCCACCTAATATAGGCAAAGAATATAACACAATGCAACATTCTCCCACTTGTTGTTTTCTTTCCACAGGGGGCCACTAGAGAGCTTAGCCATTGATCCAACCCTGCAATGCCCATTGTTTCTCTACACCAAGAAAACTTCTCATAGCTCACAGATTTTGTCAATGCATCTGCAGTATTCTTCAAAGTGTCCACCTTTACTACATTTTTTTGTCGTCTACCATATCCCTCACAAAGTAATACTGAACATCAATGTTCTTTTTCTTTGAATGATAAGCAGTGGTTCTTTTCCAAGAAAATTTCACTTTGGTTGTCATAGTCTGTCCTTATAGCTCGTTGTACTAACCCCATACTTGAACACAATCTCCGCAACCAAACTACTTCCTTGCTTGCATGAGTGGTTGCCATGTATTCTGCCTCTACAGATTGTCTCTTACTCATCCAACTGACTACACCTCCAAATAGGTTAAACACATACCCACTTGTATATCTTCTCTGATCCAAATCTCTAGCCTTGTCTACATCAACAAAGCCACAGATGTTCAAAATTCTAACCAGTCCTGGTCTTCCTTGGTAGAACAAACCATAATCACTAGTTCCACACAAAAATTTGAGAACCTGCTTCACTGTTGTCCAATGCTCCTTCCATGGTTTTGATATAAACATGATCAATATGCCCACTGCATGTGCATTGTTTGGTCTAGTACAGACCATCACATACATCATGCTACTGACTGCACTAGCATATGGAACATGGGACATGTCCTCTTCCTCTTCTTATATCTTGGGACACTATTTAACAGATAAATTTACACCTACAGGAATAGGAACCTTCACCAGTTTACTATCATGCATATTAAACCTCTGCAGTATCGTCTCGACATACTTCCTCTAGTTTAACCAGAGCTTCCTCTTTTCCTTATCTCACTTAATTTCCATTCCCAAAATGTAGTTTGCAACACCAAGATATTTCATTTCAAATTTGGAGGGAAATTGGGTCTTCAAATCTTGGATAATTTCTTTGTCATTTCCAACCAACAACATATCATCCACATACAAGACTAGATAAATAACACATTCTCCAATTAATTTCAAATATACGCAGTGATATGCTTTGCTTATACTGAAGCCAAGTCCTTGTATAAATGTATCAAATTTCTGATACCACATCCTTGGTCATTGTTTTAATACACAGTGAGACTTTTTTAATTTGCATACCAACTCTTTCTTACCCTTCACCGAAAGCCTTCAGGTTGCTTCATGTAGATATCATCTTCCAAATCCCCGATCCCCATGAAGAAATAATGTCTTCACATCCATATTTCTACCTTAAAATCAAAATCAGAATCAATAGATAAAACTAATCTAGTAGAAGCTACCTTCGCAACAAGAGAAAAAATATCACCAAAATCAATTCCTGACACTTGGGAATAACCTTTTTCTACCAATCGATATTTGTATTTCCCCACCTTTCCTTCTACATTCATATTCTTCTTGAACACCCATTTGCTGCCAATGTGTTTCCTTCCAGCCAACAACTCCACTAGATCCCAAGCCTCACTTTTGTGCAAAGATTCCATTTCATCAACCATGGCCTCTTTCTAGAGTTTTCTATCCTCTGAATCTACTGCTTCCTTCAGAATTCTGGGATCATCATCATTAATAGATAAAGAGAATTTTAAATAGAAAGTAGATGGACTATACATTTATGGCTACGTTCTTTCTTGAACTGATCTTCTCACAATGAGATTTGTGGCTCTTCCTCTTCTGATTCCTCTTCTGTTGTAGAGTCTAATTCTTCCTCCTTTAGCTCAAACTCTATCTTCTTAGGTTCCTTTGGTAGGACTTCATGTTTAATAACATATTTCACCTCTCTAAACACTACATCTTAGATGTACACAACCTTCCTTGTTACTGGGTTCCAAAGCTTATAACCTTTTAAACCATTCTTATACCCAATAATGATGCACTTTTCCGATTTACTATCGAACTTGTTCTTTTCTCCTTTGGAACATGTACATATGCATCACATCCAAATACCCTCAAATGTGAAAATAAAAGAGAAGGTTTGTTACCAATCCATACCTCATGTGGAGTCTTATCCTCCAATGCTGATGAAGGTGATCTTCTGACTAGGTAACATGCAGTCTCCATCGCCTCTGCCGAGAATTCTTGTCCTAACCCAACACCATTGAGCATGCTTCTTGCCCTTTCCATCAACATCTTGTTCATTCTTTATGCAAATCCATTTTTTTCAGGCGTGTATGGAGTAGTCTTATGTTGTACTATACCACACTTCTTATAAATCTCTTAAAATTCCTTCTCGCAAAGCTCTCCATCGTTACCTGTCCTCAGCACCTTTATCTTCTTCTATGTCTGGTTTTCCACTAGAGCCTTAAATTCTTTAAACTTGTCAAAGACTTCAGCTTTATTCTTGAGGAAATATATCCATGTATTCCTTGAGAAGTTATCTATAAATTATACATAGTACACAGACTTACCCAGTGATGGAATTGACACAGGTCCAAACACATCACTATGCACAAGCTCTAATATATGTTTCGCCCTCTTACCACTAGATGGGAAACTCACCTGATTCTTCTTCCCATCTACACAATTTTCACATAAATCAAAATCCAAAGAGATATTAAACATACCTTCTACCATACCTTTACCATGAAGTATTCGAAGGCCCTTCTCTCCAATATATCCAAGCCTTTGATGTCATATCATGGTCTTTTCTCCAGAGACCACTATATTTTCTGCTCCACTTTCAAGAGCCACAAAACTATTTCACCCATCAATAACAATGATACCTTGTAGCTTGCATAGAGTTCCAATCCGAACTCCCCGCATCAATACCAATGCTCCTCAAACCATCTTGCAAGTGTCTTTCTTGAACACTGTTTTTACACATGCATCATCCAACTTTCTTACAGAAATCATATTTCTAGCTAATGCAAGAAAATGAAGAACACCCAGAAGTGTTCTAATCCTTCCACCTTGCAACTTCAACTTGAATTTTTCGTGACAAATGATTCTATACTTCCTGTCATCCCCTAAGAAGACATCACTGCCATCATATTTATCATACTCACAGAACCACTCTCTATGGGAATTTAAGTGAAAGGATGCATCTGATTCAATCAACCATGCCCCATGATCTACATGTGTACTTGAAGAAGAATCCAAGTACATATCCCCACCTTCATCTGAGGTGGTTTTTGCATCTACAAAAGGAGCATCATCAAATCCCTTTCCTTTCTCAGGAGTTTTATATTTACAGTCCCTTTTGTAGTGCCCTTCCTTTCCGCATTTCCAGCACACCTTTACAAGTTTTCCTAGAGATTTAGATCTCCCTCTATATTTAGATCTCCCACTCGAGGACTTATTTTTGTTTATGTTTTGGGACCGTCCTCGTACAAACAAGGTATCACCATTCTTTCTCTCCATATTTTTTTGTCTCATCTCCTCTATCAAGAAGGATGAGACTATTTCATCAAACTGCAAGGCAATTCATTACTCCCTATTGCAATAACCAGAATATCCCATGAATCTGGGAGAGAACAGAATAAATTGATGCACTCATCTTCATCTTAAATTTTAATATCAACAGACAATAACTCACTTACCACAGTATTAAATATGTTCAGATGCTTTGTCACCAAGTCACCATCTTTCATCCTCAAGTTATACAACTTTTTCCATAGGAACAGTTTATCCACCAAAGACTTAGATTGGTACAAAGTCCCTAACTTGTCCCACAAAGCCTTCATCATAGCTTCCCCTTATACATTCAGCAATACTGAATCTGAGACACACAATCGTATTGTTCTTTTTGCCTTTCGATCCAACTACTTCCAGCATTCATCAGACATTTTCATTGGTTTAGTACTCGATCTACTGTGATCCACTAGTCTTTATCCACCAATAGGTCCTCCATCTTGAGTTTCCACAACTCAAAACTCTGACCATTAAATTTATTGATCTCTATCTTTCCACTACTCGCCATCTTCTTTCACCATAAGAATTGATCCCGCAGATCTCCCACTGAGCAGGGTCTACCATAGGCTCGAGCAAAACCCCTCAGCAGTAAAGGCATCCCCTTGAAGCCAAAGCTATTCTGATACCAAATGTATGTTTTAACCTTGTGCAAAAATTACTGGCATACAAATTCTAAAAATATAAAATAAACAATGGTGAGAGTATAACACACAAAAAAAAATATACACAAATATTTTCCCCTTGATCCCAAAATTAGGACTACCAGATTGATTTTTCATTATGTTACATTCAATGTTACAATACATATATATACTTGTCGAAGCATCCATAAACCTCAATCCATTAACCATGGATTAGAATATAAACGTAGTTCCCTTGACTAGATCTACAAACAATACAATGGACCGAAAACCATAGCACCCAAAACCATGTGTGAAATACATGAACAAAACCATAGGTAGGTCCGCCCACCTAATATAGGGTCCAAAAGAAAATTCCTCGGGGCGTTGCTCCAAACCCCATAGAGGGGGGCTACCACCCCCCTCAAACTCCTTGACAGGGGGCATTGCCGCCCCCCTCAAACCCCCCAACAAGGGGGGCTGCCACCCCCCCTATGACCCAACATGTTATTTATTTTATTAGCAAAAATCTCTCACATGCATAATTAAATTGCACTGTTACCGAAAAGGAATTACTAGCAATAGTCCATGCTATCAACAAATTTCAGCACTAGATTACTGGTTACGAAACTTTTGTCCATACTAATCATTTAGCTATTATATTCCTTATGCATAAACCAATTACGAATGGAATAATTACTATATTGATATGTTTACTTCAGGAATTTAATATTACTGTGATTGACAGGCCTGGACAGGATAATTAAGCTGCAGATTTCTTGTCCGGAATGAATGTTTCACAGGACATTGCTCTAGTTCCATATGACTTTCCTGATGAGAACTTGTTTACTATTTCCACTTATACTTCTTGGTTTTATGATGTGGCTAACTATCTGGTAACAGGAAAGTTGCCATAAAATTTGTTCACCAAGGAGAAACATACTATTGTGTAGCAGAGTGCCAACTATTCTTGGATAGGAGACCTATACCGCATCGAACCCGATATTATCATGAGGAAGGGTGTACGATAAGATGTAATGTGAAATGTCTTAAATTCTTGCCATAGTGAACCCTATGGTGGGAAATTTTCAGGTAAAAGAATAGCCTACAAGGTGCTACATGCGGGTTATTATTGGCCCAATCTTTTCAAGGATGACAAGAAGTTTGTCTCCAACTGTGATGCTTGTCAAAGGATGGGAAGGCTTGTTCCAAGTGAAGAAATTCCTATTCAAACTCAAGTATCGATAGAACCCTTTGAAAAGTTGGAATTATATTTTCTAGGGCCTATTTCTCTTATGTCCATAAAAAAGAGTGTTACGAGGAATAGTGTCCACTCGGAGCTCCTATTCCCACTAAGACTGGTAGCTATCTTAGAAACAAACAAGTAAAGACTACTTTCATTTTCCTTCATGAAAATAGATAAGAGTGGAACAAAGGACACCAACCTTAGTCTTGTGCTTGGTTCCTTACTTGATTCCTCTCCTTCCTGATAGATCTTTGCCACTTCTTCCTTGTCTGCCCAGCTTCAAAGAGCACCTGTGGAATCAAAGCAGCATAATACTATCGAAGAATAGAGATCTATATTCATAAATAACACAGGACCAGATATGTATTAACCACACAAATGCATA